>JACSZP010017948.1:0-10429 GCA_016161895.1 Pinna nobilis | reverse complement strand
TGTCGTGTGCTGCTGTCTACTTGGGATGGGGTGTTAGTGCACTCATTTAGGCCTACCAGGTCTTAACAAGGTTGAGGGATGATACTGACTTTACCGACACACTGTCACATCCGACATTCTATTACGGTACCTCCTGATGTCAGTAAACTCAGGTTTTACTGTACAGGTAAAAGAGCATACTGCTTTGATACTTGGGTTGAATCCCCTCTCAAGAATCTTTCCCTTGTACCTTATAACAATATGTCATCACATGGCAGTGTATAGGGTTTTGATTGGCCTGTGCTTAGCTTAGCACCCAGATCACAGAGTTGCCTGTAACACAAGACATCCGATCTGAAATAGATTCTTGTTGTGAGTTGTACAGAAAATTTGTGCTCATTTGGATCTCAGACACAAGTAATTGTAATTTGTGCAGCACATGTAAATGTACAACATATCAGGTGAATAATTTTCTAATTTACATTGTATGTTAACATTCTTATTAGCTATACATGCATTAATTTTACTACATATTTGTGCTATCAGTGGAGTGCTACACTAGCAGTACTGATGTTATATCAGGGTATTTTTCTACTTCAGGTTATCAGAGGTACCTCTCCCATTCAGGTAAAGCCTGTCTGAAAGCGTCAAGTTGTTGCTGCACACTTCTAGGACCAATAAGGCCAGGGTATGTACCATTAGCACGGTATAGCCAGGCGGGTAGCACACTGCCCCCTGGTGATAGTGATGGCAAACAGAAGGATCCATGGGATGCAGAAAGAAGGGAAACAGAGGCACTGCTAGCAGAGCTGATGAAAAGAGGGAGAGGTATTCTTAAGTTGCTGTTGTGTATGTTTTATTGTTCCTGTTGCTATAACGACAACCCATGACAGACTACTGCCTGCTCTGGTTTCTTGAAGCAGGCTAGATTATATGATGTATAAGTTGCTCATTATGTGAAAGCATCAGATACATCTGACATCAACAAATGTAAAATTAAATATTATAATGATAGTTATCCAAATATATGAAATAAATTTTCTGTAGCCTTATGAAATCTAATGTTTTATAAAAAAAAAAGAGATGTTTATTTGAGTAGTGAAGGAAAGAAATGATCTTAAAGGTCAGAGGTCATGGCTGGTGACTAACAGGATTTCCTAAATTTTCATTTCTCACACTAGTGTGGAAGTTGAAAAAACAACTGCTTCCTCTAGTAATCCTTAAAAAGGAGACAATAATAGCATTTTCCTGAAGAATTTCCTGTGATTTTATTTGTTTCCAACTCAGGGGAGACAACTTTTATTGTACATATCCACACACAGATCATCAATATGTTGACACCTAATTGAAGGGAATTACACATATTATGCATTCACAGAAAATACTACTTTAATCCCCTCCCCTTCCCCCATAAACAGAGTGAAACTTTTGTAACATCACAACACTATATAAATCTGGGGAAAAGGTATCCAGAAGTGAGTTACACATTGAAGTTAGGCTATTTGTTAGTTTACTTTAGTAGCTAATAATTGTATACTGATGCAACAAAGCCACCCAAATGAGACCAAACAGATTGGCCAAAATTCACTTGTGATTAGGAAGGATAACCGAGTCTCATTTATCAGGAAGATTTTGTTCCCAGGGAAATTGTCTATATAAATGATCTGGTTTAATGTACATAACTGTTACTAGCCAATATAGCTGAAGATTCTGTACCTAGCAAATGTCTTCAAGAGGATGATGCACCCAGATTGTTGCCATCAGGATTAATAAGGCTTTGCTGAAGTCTCATTAGACAAGCCTTCACAGACTTCAAATAATCCAATAAAATAAAAAAAAATATAGTCTCTCAAGTAAAATGGTCTTTATGTGTTTTTTTGTGTGTAATATTCTTTGTCTTTTTGTTCACCTTTAGTCCACTTTATCTATATTACAGAGAGTACAGAGAACACACACATAGACCCAGACAGAGCTATGAGGGAATATCTTTTGGAGCAAAGGTAACATGCTCATCTTGATAACTTTGATCTGTCACTTACTGACTCTTTATAATTGCAATGAATTGTTAGCACCTAGTCAGAGTGATTAAGTTTGTGTTTGAGTTTATTTACCAGTCCATCTGATCATATCCTGCAGCATATTCTAGCTGTGCTCGCAGGCAAGGTCAAAACGACAATAAAACTGACAGAATGATGAGTTTTTTGTTTTGTTTGTTTTGTTTTGTTGTTGTTTTTGTTTTTTTTTGGGGGGGGGGGTGTTCATGCCTTTTTCAACATTGCTTCAGCTGTTTTGTTGTGGCATGAAGCTGCTTCAGAATTTTTAACCTTTGCTAAGGACCTAATTGTTCTAGGCAGTATAGAATCTTAGAATGTCTCATCAGGAAGAAACAAAAATATGATTATATAAGTGTCAGGACTGGAGTCTTAACCCTGTGGTCTTGAAGCTAACACTCTATGTCAAATCCAATACTGGCCTCAGAACTCAGAAAGATTCAGACGGCATACAGTTGTTAGTTAGCCAGGCTCAAGGTAAAAAATCTTAATTTTGGTAAAACAATATATCTGTCAGTTTGTATGTTTGTTACTGTTGATTTCTGTCTCTTGTTGTAGTGATCTAGTTGGACTTAAGAAATACAGAAAGAGAAGTTCAACACCTCATACTCAGATTAACTATGGGTACAGAAAGAAAGATTTAGAGAAAAAGTAAGACACCACTAGCTGTAAACATATTACTTCAAATACCGATACTGAACATCCAGGGTATTGAGAGGAGCTGACTTCAGCTAATAGTTGGACACAATTAAAGCAAATCTGAAATTGATAAAGAATGTCATTAGGTATTCATATGGAGAATCACACTGAAAACTGTGACTACCGTCTATAAGCCATTTTTGAGACTTATTCATATTCAATGTCTCAGCTGCTGCAATGGTTAATTTTAAAGCTGAAAAAAAAACAAATCTACCCATTAGTCCTCATATCTTGACAACAGATGCTACAGCAATTCTGTAAGCAGTTGAGTTTATGCAATAAAAAGACAAAGTTGTTTTTGATTCTGACTCTGAATTGGTTGTACAAAGTTAAAGCATGCATACATTTTGCTGGGAGGGGATCCATTGGAGTTCATTACACGTGGATGCCTTCTCACTGTAAAGCAGCAGTAATATAACTAAAACATATTAGAGAAACCTTCAGATTGGAAACGTTTGTAACAATGTTGCTATTTTAATCATTTTGCCTAGTCAAAGGAAATTCTGGAAAAGGTGTAAATAGTGCTTTTAGATAAAGAACAAATTTGTTATAAGATTGATTATTTTAATATTTATGTCAGTTATACTCTAAAACCTAATAAACTGAATTTCCGAACAATTTTGCCACTAGATTACCCTAACCTTGCGATGCTAACCTGAGATTTTGTTGTTGTTTGTCTTTCACATAAATATTGACTTTAGTCGTAGCATTCATACTTCCATGTATATAAAGCTATTCAATTCCAGAATTATATTCTTGACTTTGTTGTTTGAATCATTCAGAGCTGTTGAGAAATGGGGAAGCAAAGAAAATTTGAACAAGGAAAGGCGGAAGTGGGCCAAGAAAAATGATAGACAAAGTAGGTTTATATATACTTGTGGTATTCAGTATTGCTTTGTGTGTTATTATTAAGAAATTGTTTTTATTAGATCACTCGAGCCTTGCAAGATGACCTATCCAGTACTGTCCCTCATCTTTTATGTGCTATGTAATGACAATTCACATTTTAAGTAGCTTTTTTAAATCCTTTTCCACAACCAACTTCAAACAGATTTGCATCAGTTCATCAAAATATGATGAGGCCTCAGTTTTTATCAAACTATCACCTCAATCCTGAAAATAACCAGCTGAAGAAAGCTAAATGAAATCTTAAATGACCTTTAGCATCTCCAAGAGCTTTGAATTCTAGTGTATTAAAAATATTTTCTTTTCTCATGTTTAGCCTAGCCTTGGTTGTAAATTTTACATTTGCCCTCCCTGTGGTGTATCCATTTTAGGTCATTGCAGAATTACAATAGAAATTTGTATTAAGAACACGTTTGCAATATCATTTGATGATTTGAAAGTTTTTATTAAGAATATTTGTTGTGGCAGTATATTTCAACCCTGTTGACAGCAACTCATGGAATAAAAAAAACAACAACAAATAAGATCTTAATCATGTTATTTTAAAAATCCACCAAAATACTGAACCAAATGAAATGTAGCATCTCCTGACATTCATGGTTTTATCATGATACTCGTGTTGTACAGTGAGGTGTCATGTGACTCTCTATGGTTATGTCCTCTGATTATTGCTCTTCTCTCGTAACCTGACCTTGATACATAGGGTAGTATTATCTGCATAAACAATTTTAAATAGTAGATGAGATGGAGGTTTTAATCCCATGAAATGTTTCATAAACCAGGAAATAGCACAAGGACATGGTTAACTTAATTGTCTGTTTTTGTTTTGGCATAGGACCCATACATTTTCCTTATTGTGTGTACATTACTGATATTTCACTGCTCTGTTTTTTTAGTTCCATTTTACTTGGTTGAAGAAGAATTTAAGAAGCCAAAAAAGAAAGTGGTGAGTGATTTGTTAGTTTAGGTCATTTAGACTTTTGTCACATTTCATTAAACTGCAGTACTAAATGATGAAGATGATAACACCAGAATATTAAATCGTCTGGTATAGGCTTACTTCAATTAGGCGTCTCTTAGGCGGAATGGTTAGAACATGACAATTCATACCTTTTTATGTCTTAGCTCTAATTAGCTTAGGTTCAAGTCAGCTTGGTTATTGTATACAGGGTTATTTTTGCCCTAAACAAACAAACAGGCAAACAGATTTACCCCATTTTGAATTCACCCAGTCTCATCATGATTCTATTCAATGAATTTACCCATTTTGAATTCGCCCAGTTTTTGAATTTTGAATTCTCACATTGTCGATAAGGCCGAAAGGGCCGGGAATAATACAGGGGAGAAAATTTCCCTGCATACAGTATATGAGGAAAGCTGATGTTCCCTTCCCAGGTACCATTTTGTAACTGGGTTCTCTCTTCCATCAAAGAAAACTGGACATCACAGTATAAGTTTTTGATTGTTGAGTGACGTGGCATAAACAATTGCCTGCTTGTTACTGAACATTGTATAATGTGTACAATGCTTTTGTTTAATGAAGGAAATACATGTACATGTATTTATATGAAAATGGAAAATACTTTCTTCACATGACATTTGATACTTTTGTCTGATTTCAGAAAAACTCCTTACTGAAGGATCTGTATGGATCATCATCAGACGCTGTAGTCAACTTTGCAATTATAGTGTAGGTAGAACCAACAAATATTGTCTCTCAGCAAGATCAACTGCTACCTGACATCTGAGTGCTCTGACACTTCTGTTTATGTTTGTTTTTGTAATGCCTTAAAGAATTCTGTATTGTCAACAAAAAGTCAATCATAAAATTATGCGGGACTCAGTGTGGTGACTCTCGGCCAATCATTGATTGCATCTCTTTAGGATGTGTATTTTTTCACCATTTATAGGGATATTGTGTTATACTTACCGTACAGAACTGTATTGATATCAAAGTTTAATTTTGACTTAAAGATGTAGAATTTATCTATATTGTGGTGGTAGCTTTAGGATGATTATTTGTTGATATTTTTATTTGCAGTAATGGATTGAACTTTGTGTTGAAGTGTTATGCTTGGTACGTTACAAAGTCCCCGAGTATATTTTCCGAGGCCATCCATTCCTTTGCAGACACACTTAATCAGGTGACATATCAAACTCTGTTCAATATTCTACTCTCTCATTCAGCCTGTTATTATTGGCGTAGTGTGATTACCTGAAGAATGACAACATTGAGTTGAGACTGTTTGTTTGTTTGTTTTGTTGTTGTTTAACGTCCCACTCAAGAATATTACACTCATATGGAGACGTCACCATGTGCCGGTGAAGGGCGACACATTTTGCCTGTGCTCAGCACTTATGGCCGTAGAGCAGGGAGGGTTCTTTAACGTGCCAGCACCTACTGTGACACGGGACCTTGGTTTTTACTGTCTCACCGCGGAGTGGCGCTGCGGGAATTGAACCCCGGACCCTTCGATTCGAAGTCGAACACGCTAACCACTCGGCCACGGAGGCCCCAAGTTGAGACTGTGGTATGACTCATATTTATCCATAAAATAAAAGCAAGCAGAATTCTCCAGACAAAGATTGTCTTAACAGGACAAAGATCCCTCTTCAGATGTGTTAGACTAGACCTTTATCGAGCAAAGATATATTATGATTTTCCTTGTTTTGTTTCTAGTTTGATTTGTGTCTTTATGTTTTTCCTCATCTTTTTTTCACATTGTAAGTAAATATAGAACAGGTTTGGTTTATCAATCTCTATGTTTTTATTCCCATTCATCCGCTTAAAATTCTTTATCATTAACATACTCTCTATGAACCATTTCAGATACTGCTGAAGTATGGGTTATATAATTCACGGAAAAAAGCTGACACAGTGCATCCGTAAGTTATTGTGAATGTTCATGACCATGAAGTGCTCTAAATTGTGCAGAAACAAGATTTAAAATGTATGCATGCAAACCCTCTAGCAGTGGTGTATTTCATTTTAATGTTCTATCTTTTTAGGTCACCTGAGTAAACTCAGGTGACCTATTGCGATCCGTTCCCATCCCTCGTCGTGTGTAAACTTTAAACATTTTTGACTTTTTCTCAGAAAGCAGTGGGCCAATTTCAACCAAATTTACCATGGATCAGCATTTGGTGATGCAGACTCATGTTTGTTCAAACCATCCTCCTGGGTCCAAAACTGACCCCGCACTTGGGCCAAATAGGGTTCAAATTTTGCAAATTTAAAAAATTTCTTCTTCTCTGAAAGTACCTGGCCAAATATGCAGATTTCTGGAATATAGCATCCTTTTGGGGTGTAGGGTTACTATAGGATTTCACATTTTAGGCTTCTTCTCAGGAACCAGTGGGCCAATTTCAGCCAAAGTTTGCCAGGGATCAACATTGGGTGATGCAGAGTCAAGTTTGTTCAAACCATCCCCCTGAAGGCCCTGAGGTCATTTTGGCCCTGCCCTTGGGTCATTTCTGGTCCCGCCCTGGGGTTAAACATTTTCCATAGGATAACTATAGGATTTCACATTTTACGCTTTTCAGGAAACAGTGGGCCAATTTCAACCAAATTCATTACTCAGGTGACCATTAAAGCCCTTTAGGCCTCTTGTTTATTATTGTAATACAATCCCATTATTTTGGAAAAATTACCTATTTCCTTATCTTATCCCTATTATTTCCTTATTCCTTATCTCTATAAACTAGAATTAATTTGTCCCCCTCCCTTTAAAAGGAGACTTTTAAAAGGAGATTCCCCTCCTTTGAAATCCTTCAAAAGTATTGTTAATGTACCAGAAGATATGATAAAATCTGATTTTCCTCAGTAGTTAAATGCATTGCAGTCATTTTCAAGACTTGGATAAATTATGTATACATTGTTTGATGTCATTGTTAAGCATGTTTATGTGGTCCTATAAAAAGCCCTGCTTTTGGACCACTCTAATGCCTGAGTATGTTACTCATCACATAACAGACACCTACCCCCCTACCCCCTCCAAAAAAAAACAAATACAATGAAAACATAAAAGAATTTTGGTATATTTTTGCACTAAATTTAACAAAAAATATTTCATCAATAACATAATGTCTTTTACCAGTAATTTAGGAAAGAAAAGTCTTTTGTTGTTTGATGCATATCAGAACTTAGAAATTTGATAGAAAGAAAACGAAGGTGTTGGACCCTTGTCTTCTTACCTATAACCTCTCATACTAAAAGGTGATGGAAGTAATATTGATGTGAACTGTCCTTTAGCTGTTTGAGGTGTACAAACTTTTCACTCTTTGTTTACAGGTATGGTTATGTTAACATGAAGCATGTGTCCTCTCTAATTAGTGGTGTCATTATCTTCTCTGTTGGGACTGGTATGTCTGTATACCATGGAATCCACACCATGATGTTTCCAGAGCCAGCAGGCTCCATGTACTGGGTAAGACATACTAAGCTACTTCTCTATATATCTTTGTCAGATACAATCCTTCACAGGAGATATATATTTGTATAGATTGGCAATGATTACATCAGGTAGAGGGTTTGTACTTAATCATATCTAATTCACGTACCCTTTTTCATGTTTGAAGTAGACAAATTTCAACCTGAAATATAGGTAGGAGGTTAAGAAGAAAAATAAGCCAAAGAGACAACCGCTAAAATGATATGAAATAGACAAATACTTAGATATAATGAACAAAGACTTAGGTGGATGCTATTTTGACTGTCATGTGATCCAATGGTTACTCTCTGCTGGTATTGCATCATGTGTTGTATCACCAAAAACTGCTACAGGGTCAATAGCAAACCTGGGTTTATTAAGAATACCTATAAATGACAAAGGAAGAGTGTAAATCTAATTTATAGATACGTGTACCTATAAGTGTGACCATACTTTCTTTTGAACGACACAGGTGAGAAGTTTTGTCGGTATAGTTACACAAATACTTGGCAGTTTGTGTTATTAGTCTAATGGAAGAAATCAAAGTTATAACTTGTAGTCATAAACCTTAGATTGTTTTTAAATTTTATAATATCACTATATTTACATTGTTTATATCTAACATATAGAACATTGGTTTATTCCTAGGCTATTGCTCTGCTGTTTGGATCTCTATTGTCAGAGGGCGGTAAGTACATGTACAGTGGACCCTTATCAATCCAGTCACTCTTGTTATCTGGCAGATTGTCCAGATAGATTAAAACATCTGATGTACTGAAATGTATCTTCTATTATAGCTAATGCAATTTGAAAATTCTGTGCCCAGCAAGTTTCATTCAGCAGATGAATCATTCAAATAATTGGAGTTTGGAATAACGAGACTCAATTGTAGACCTATTTACTACCAGAGTCCAAATGAGTTGTTCTAAATGAGTCATTGAGTAAAAAAATTATTGAATTACTTAGTACATTGTAGTATCATTGATACCTATTTTAATAATGGCCTCTTTACCAATACCCTGCCCAAAGCCATTTAGTGATCATTTTATCCAGCTGTCAGAAACACATTTTGCACACTTATTGACTTTGAAACTGAAATTAGAGAGACAAAATGCATGGTTGTTTACCACTAGAGAAGATGTGTAACATACTGGAATCAATTTTTGCTGCTTTGTCCATGTCCATCCGGAGCCATATCTCCTAAACCCTTTTATGTATTTATGTCATACTTACAAAATATAATCCCAGTGATCCTGGCTTGCTGCCCACCTTGTCTCATGGTCAAAGGTCAAACATCAAGGTCATTCTGCACTTAATTTTGTGCTTTGAAGATCAAGGTCATAGGCTTGTGATTTGTTTATAAAACCCCTATAGGTAAGTTGCAAACTTGAAGCATAGGTGTCTAAATAGGGTCCGTGGGGATGGTTACCATCTCTAATTCATTTATTTTTTTATGATTTCTTTGCAGTCAATATCTACTCAAGTAATATTGGAGGAAAATGTTTACTTTATATTTGAATGTACATTTGTATATACATGTACCTAATATTTGATGTTGCAATACATATGAATTCAATTTCTCTTTACAGCTTCATTAGCCATTGCTCTGTATAGTTTGATGGAGAAAGCTAAAGAAAAAGATTTGTCCCTTATGATGTATTGTAAGTTTTAGAATATCTCAGGTTTGTCATTTTCTTACTTCCCTTTTAATCGTTTAAAATGAGCACTTATGATGCAGTTATATGTTTATGGTGGAATGTGGTTTCAGATTCAGTCAATGACACATTTTTCACTCATGTGGATCTGTGAAAAAGACTTTTATATCAATGGGAAAAACCAATAGATGTGGAATTTGTAATGTTTGATAACTGATTTGAATTAGTGTTAGAGTGTTACCTAGCTTACATCTGATGTTTTTTTGACACTCATTGTAAGATCAGTTTGAAAGTTACATCAAATTTCATAGTGACCTGCCAGATGAGAGAGTAAAAATTTACACCCCATGTCACTGTAGATGTTGACATGTTATAGACCCCTCAATGCTCAGTAGCCTTAAGTGCCAAACTTTTACGCCTTTCACATGCTTTTGGTGGTGTCTCTGTATAAGTGAAAAGTTCTTGAGAGGCACCCTAAACAACAATAACAACAAATTCAACAGAAATTTAGAGTTATGTCCCCTTGAATATCTCTAGATCATGTCCTGGAAGACATAATGTAACACCATGTTTTTCTTGTTTTCAGTTCAGAGAGCCCTTGATCCCAATGTTACAGTTGTAGTGCTAGAAGATCTTGTAGCAGTTGTCGGAGTTGCTATAGCGATGATATTTATGAGTTTAACCCATTTTACTGGGAATCCTGTGTATG
>JACSZP010017945.1:0-13365 GCA_016161895.1 Pinna nobilis | reverse complement strand
TTCAATGGCAAATAGTGCCCAACATTTGCCAAAACTGTCACACTTAGCCGGCATTAGTGATGTCTTTGTGTAAGTGAAAAAGTCTTGAATGTGGTGTTAAATAATAAAACAACCACCAACAACACCTGTAATACATATATCTCAGTGTTGAACTGAAAGAAATGATTAATTGGAACACTTGAAATCAATATAAAAATGCAGCGTCAGATAAAAACACAGAATCATATTAACAGCCAACTTAAGAATTAATGTCTACCATGATAGATTGCCAAATACTGGCTGATGTGGTGTATCTGTGTGAGAAATGTGTATAACTTCAAACATCCCTATAATCAAGATTATTGCAATGAGAATCTGCAAAATTGGGATGTAAAATAAATCAAAAATAAGATTATGGCAAATTGGAAAGCATTTGGTTTTTATTGGTATGAAATCAGGAATGTTGCATATGTAATCTTATGCTGTTATGTAAGAATTATAAACAATAGTGATAAGGATGAAACATACATTCAGTTTGATGGTAATCAGTAGCCTAATGATTGACAGAAACCAAGCTGAAATTGATCCACAGCTGCAGCAGCTCAGCTTAATCAGTATTTTGTTGTTAGGCTTTTTTTAGAAAAAATATGTAGAGTGGAACCTTGCTATTAAGACCACCAGAATAACTGGCTGATTTGGTCTGGTAAGTGCTCAGGACGGTTTTCTAAGTGAGGTTGAAATAGCCCAAGGCATTTGAAAATCTCTGTTGTAAGGTGGTCTTCAAAGTGGATTAGTCTTTATGGAAGGTTTTACGGTAGTAGTTAAATGAATTTATCAGCCATGGTAAATATTCCATGTTGAGAGGAAGGCAAAGTTGTTGTTGTTTAACGTCCCACTCAAGAATATTTTACTCATATGGAGANNNNAGGGAGGGTTCTTTAACTTGCCAACACCTACTGTGACACAGGACCTCGGGTTTTACTTTCTCACCAGAAAGACGGGGACGGCCAACCACGGAGTGGCGCTACGGGAATCGAACCCCGGACCCTCCGATTCGAAGTCGAACATGTTAACCACTCGGCCACAGAGGCCCAGAGGAAGGCAAAGTAAAGGTTAACACATTGATATATGGGGTGTTACAGAGGAGCCCACGTATATCAAATCTTGATATATTGATATCCTTCATAGTTTGAAATAGTTTAACTTCCCATCTATATTACTTTATTACTATTTAAACCCAGTTATTTTGAAAACTCAGATTACATGATTGTATTCGAAGAAAAAGCTGATTCCCTTTGGTTTCAATATCCCCAGGTTCTACTGTATCTTGTTTCTTGCTGAATCATGTAAGTAGTTATAAACATGGTTGAATTGCATGTATTTGTTATAAATCAACAACATCAAACAGATTCATATTTTATAGAAACTGATTTGTGTTCCGTTGATCTGCTTTATGCTCTGGTAAGTTTTACTGGTTCTCTTTTTTTTTTTTGTGCTGGATATACCTCTACTCTTATCATCCAGCGTACATTTATTGGTTGGCCTATGATGTACATCATCCAGCGTACATTTATCTGTTGGCTTATGATGTACATCATCCAGCGTACATTTATCGGTTGGCCTTTGATGTACGTTCTTCTCTGAGGTTCCATCTCTTGTAGATTTACTAGTTATTTTAATTCCTACAATGGAGTCACTTTGGCCAAATGGTTAAAGCATTGCAGGGTCCACATCAGGATTCCAAATTTTTTAGCCAAAAAATTAACCAAACTATAAGATTTTAACTATATTTCATCTATACATTGTCACAGGGGTGCTTTTCCTCTGACTGTAACAAAATAATCGGTGACATCATTTAAGCAAAAATTAGCCAAAATTAAAGCAATATTTTTGAGCCAATTTCTAAATTGTTTTGTATTTTGCTAAAATTTCACCATGTGGTGTGAACCCTGCTTTGTGCTTTATGCTATGTAGTCCTGCCTCTACTCAGTGCAGTATTAAGCCTTGGTGCAATCAAAGTTATGTGAGAAAGTTTGTCAATTTCCTTGTTGTAGGCTGGTGGTCTGTCCCTTAGTGCTTTTGTGCTTGTGGCCGCAGTGGCTTAGCGGTTACCTTATTTGTCTTCTGATCGTGATGTCATAGATTTGAATCTGTGCCATGCTGTGATTGGCTTCATACTTCACCAGCATTGGCCACATCTGCATAAGTGAAAGATACTTGAGTGGGGTATTAGTACAATAATACAATATGACCAACATTTGTGACCAGTCTCTCTCCTCACCATTAAGAAATGACTGCCACCAGATAGCTAAACAATTGTTGAGCAAAAACCAAAAGCAAGCAAACCCAAGTATTTCATACCTGATGTTCCCTCTCTTATCTCCTGCATATTCTGGTCATCTCATCTCCTGCATATTCTGGTCATCTCAGTTATGTTGGTTATTTCATATGTTACCCCTTGTATAGTTGCTTGTTCTCTATTGAATTTCAGTCATTCCCTATATCATCTCTTTTACATCTGATTTGTACAATTTTCATCTCTCTTTTGCATATTGTACATCTCTTGCTCATTTTCTGACTTTGTCCCTTCAATGATTGTCTGTGATTTGTACAGTTTCCTCTACAGAATCATGAAATATTTGTGGTTTCCTTAATCCAGAACATCTATTTTAACATGATTTATGTTACCATACAAAAGTTAAAAACCAGTGAATATGTCATTTGACATCCATATTTCATGCATGGCATATTTAATTTATTTTTCATAATAGAAAATGAACATTAACACCTGAACAGATTATGTTTAAATGGCAATAAAAGAATACTGAATATATACATGTAATATGATTTATACATTAACCGGGCGATAAATATTCAAATTTGTCTGATTATTTGGTAGGTATTTTTAAAACTATTTATCCAATAACACCTATGTATTTCCACCTCTGACTAGAAGAAAATTCAAAGAGTTACAAAGACCACAAGAACTTTTACTTGATAGCAAAATAGATGAACAATACATGAAATATCTCTAGATCAAAGTTGTGGTACCTCAATTCTGCTGCATTTAGGGCATTATCCCACCACTTGAATTTCTGTGGCATAAAACAGAAAACTCCATTTACTTTGATATGGTCAATAGAATGACAGAATCTATGATCCCAAATATACCGCAAAACCTGCTTTATGGTTGCCTGTGTATAAAGACTTCTTGACCGTCAATTGTGCAGTAATCAACCTGAAAATAGTGCCTCCTTTTCTATAAAGACTGGTTATGTTATTTTTTAAAGATCTTTATATACAGATATCATGAGTTGTTGTAAAGTTGTTTAATGTCCCACTCAAGAATATTTCACTCATATGAAGACGTCACTTTATGCCGCTGAAGGGTGACAAATTTTGCCTATGCTTGGTACTTACGGCTGTAGAGCAGGGAGGGTTCTTTAACGTGCCAACACCTACTGTGATAGGGGACCATGGTTTTTACTGTCTCATCCAAAAGACAGGGACGGCAACCACAGAGTGGCGCTGCGCAGATTCGAACCCCAGACATTTGTATTGATGCATTTTTATCCTCCTTTCAATATTTCACTTCATTTTAATTTATGTACATGTACAGTGTATAGATATCTGCAGGCATTCATTTCAGATGGCTTATGAAACTTCTATATTGTTCTTTGTATAATGTCATTTGAGATGCACGTCAGCAATACCACAGTGGGTTTATTGACCTTGACATTAGGTGTTCGGTACATGTTTACCTAACTTTTATATTTTGTATTTGTGTCATGTGACTTGACAAAAACTGTCATAGATACTACATTGTCTTCTAATGATTTCTTTATCAAATTTCATTATTTTCATTCTCAGATGTTTCCTTTGGATTCAAAGTGGAGACTCCAAAGCGTGCTTTGTACTGCTGCGTAGAAACTGCAGAAGAAAAGTTCAACTTCATAAGTCTCCTGGAGCAGTCCATACGGGCAGCCATTGATATAGAATGAAGAGCTTACACATAGGCAGCCATATGTAAAGAAATGCACTAATGGTGTGCAGTGGTGATTTGTGACAAAAATGTCTGAAATTATCCCTAGATTTAGAGCATTTAGCAGCTTAAGCATGTAGAAGATAAATATTGTCATTTACTCTCTGTTGTCTGGTAAATCACAATGTATACTTAATGTCTGAGGAATCTTAGTTAGGGCATTATGTAAATTTGTTACTTAAAGTGGCCAGGTAAATAAGCATTTGCTTCATATGTTATATCAGTAATTCTGTTGTCCAAAACATACAGGTACAATAGTGTAGGGATACACACAAATTCTACTGTAAACATTTACCTGTGCTTAAGCCAAATACATGAAGATGCATTATGTAATATCACAGAAATGGTTTAATGTTATTGCTAAGTCCCTCAAATTACTCTGTTTAGAGGGTCCTTTATTTTGTCAGCAGAATAAATGTAGATTTTCTTCATGCATAATTGTCTGACTTAAGAAATTTCATCTGTAAATGCTTGGTACCATAATTGTTCATTTAATGAAGCATATTTTGCATTGTTGCATTGCAACAAGAACAACAACAAAACAAACAAAAAACAGCAGAAATCATATCCCCTTTCACCAACATTTTGCAAATCATTTTGGAAATTTATCTTCAATATTTTATCTGTTTTTGGTATTTCAATCAATTGATAGTGCAATTTTTCTAAAAGTTTTCATTCCAAAAAAAATACTGTTCAACTAACCAAGGTTCATGCAGGTTTTCGTTTTCTCTTCCTTTTTCCTAATGATTCTGATAATCATCTGACCTGGGCACCATAAAACTTGAGAAATTTACTTAAGTCTGAGAATCTTCTCATTTCAATCCTTTCAACCAATCAGAATTCAGTTTGAGCTACAGTTGAGTAAATTCTCAGACTTAAGTAAATTCCCAGACTTAAGTAAATTTTCAGACTTAAATAAATTCTCAGACTTAAGTAAATTTTCAGACTTAAGTAAATTCTCATACTTAAGTAAACTCTCAAGTTTTATGGTGCTTTGCCCAGAATTATTTATTGAATTTCTTAAGAGTGATAGATGCAGTGCTCCAGTGTGTTAATGGTAGAGGTCAGTCCTCTTCAATACTGTATATCAATAAACTTGTCATGAGACTTTCTTTTTTCTAATCCACATTATGACATAGAATTCTATTGCTTTATGTTTGGGTTATGTATATAAAGGTTGTTTTTAATGCTGTTCTGTGATGTTAGTTTCTAGTGCAGTATATTTAAGAAAAAATTAAGTTTTGTGAGGAAGAATTTTAATTGTGGCATTGTAACTATATATGGTAATGTTGTTTACATTTTTTGCATTTACTCTTTAATTTTCAAATGTTTTGTTTAGAACTGTTTTTTTATGAAATCTGTGATATGTGTTGATTATATTTATACTGTTTCATCCTTTTCTTGTTAACTTTATCCTTGTTGATCTAGTTTAATTTCTGTCAAAAAAGTCTATACATCCTTATTTGTTGATAATTCTTGGCAATTGTTATTTATTAGAGATATTTATATGGGACTGGGTGTGATGGGCAAAGGAGTTACATGTACTAGATGCTACAGATATGAGGGACCCTTTTTACAATAATTGTTATGATTAAAATCAGTTGCAACATGGTGGAACATGTCTGTAGAGTCCACCTGTCTAGAGATACCACTTATAAGAAAACCTTTCTTTATATAAACAGTCTTATAAATAAACTGGTCATGAGAAACCACCTGTTTTAACAGTCCACATTTCCATTGCTGTAGGAGTGGTATTTCAAGATAGTTTCTACTGTACAGACTGCACATTTCCACTGCTGTAGGAGTGGTATCTCAAGATAGTTTCTACTGTACAGACTGTGCACATTTCTGTTGCTGTAGGAGTAATCACTCAAGATAGGTTCTACTGTAATTTTATATTTCTCAATAGTTCTTATTTTGTGCACTTCATCAAATATTTTACCAGTGGTATTCAAATTAACAATAGTCTAAATTAGATAATTTCTATATTTGGTAAAATAAAGTTATAATTTGATAAGTACTATTAGATTATTTTAGCACTGACAACCTGCCAACGATTTTGGTCTTACTGTTGTTTTAGAAAAGGGTTTCAGATTAGCATGCGTTTTGTTGATTATTTTTATAACTTCTTTTGTTGCATTATGAAGCATAGGTCCACATCTTATAGAATCAAGTACCTGCTTTCTTTGTTGCTTTTAATAGATTGTTTTTTTTCCTGTGAATTTTAAGAAATCTTGAAAGTGAAATACATTTTTGACATAATCGATTTACTGCAGTCAACTGAGTTTTTTTTAGTTTGGGTGTATTGTATACTCTCCTGTGATATAATGTTTCAAGTTGGGCAATAGGTCTGTTAACTTTTATTTACTTTCTCTTTTTTCTTTAATTTGCATAATGCAGTTGATAGTTTTAAGTAAACAAAAATTACATATTCACTTTAGTTAGATCAATTTCTTTATGATATTTTATTACCCTATTACAGATGAATAGCTAATATTATATTCGTCATAACTTTTCTTACTTCAAAATGATGAAATGTGAGTCTGTTTTGCTCTGTTGGTATTATGAAATGTTAGAATTATTATTAGCTTTTCATTTGATTACAGTATAATGTATACGTTAGAAACATGATCAAATTTCTTCTTTTTTTGAGATTATTGCTGAATTCAGTGGTCTTAACTTTTACATTAAATTTCACTTTTGATCATTTTTTTTTATGTATTTTTTTTTATGCTCCCTGTTTTCTATTACTCCAAACAAATTATAGATAAGTGCTGTCAAAAGTGTCCTCTCTCTCTCTCTCTCTCTCTCTCTCTCTCTCTCTCTCTCTCATGAATTTGTTAACAAGCTCTTTCACTTTTTTTTTTACAAATTACATTACTAGAATTAATTTAGGCTTCATATCTTGGTAACCAATGAGGCGGTTGATAAATGAGGTGAACTGTACAGATCACTTTTATATATTCCCTGCTGGTCTTTTTCATCTGGCTTGCTTTTCTCTTTTTTGATACATTTTTGTGAGTCTGGTTTATATATACCTTTATAATTTACTAGATAGATGTAATTGATTATAGAGTACACCACACCTTTCCTTGTACCAGTAATGTAAATCATTTGATATTTATATATACATCCAAAGTTCTATATCATCACACATAAGTTCACCTACAATCAGTGGAGCGTGGGGAAAGAGGAGTTGGCACACCACATTTGTAACAAGTCTATAAAACAAATTAGAAAAAAATAGGGGCAAAACAAATATTGGAGTTTTGCAGATGTTAATGTGTGTATCTTTTTTCTTTGCTGTGTAATCTTTTGCCTACTTTTGTTTGATCTGAACACATATACAAAGGAAGTATTCCTTGATGATGGTTTGTACATCTTTCCCTTGTTTTACCCATAATGCTCTTTGTTTTCACTTGACCATCTGTTTTCATTTATCCTCTTCTTGGATGTGTATCCTTCCACTTTTTTGCAGCTATATTTAAGTTTTCAAAACAATACATCACATTGGTGTGTGTTGTATTTGCCAACTGATTAAAAGAAAAAAGTGAAATATTTCAGTTCAAAGCTTAACCCATTTACATGCAAAACGGCATATGTTAGTCTGTTTGGGCTTTGTGACATATATGACATCTATATACAATGTCATATCATATATGACATCATTTCTTTTCCAAAAATATGATGTAATTGTGCATAGCTGTGTCTATTAAAGGGTTAAGACTTCTCATAAGTAGTTATGAACAGGTTCTTCTACTGTTCTGTTGTACTCCAAATGTCATATTGTGATCCAAATGTCATATTGTGATCCAACTGTCATATTGTGACCCAACTGTCATATTGTGACCCAACTGTCATAATATGCTTCTACTGCCATGTGCTTCAACTGTCACATTATTCTTCTACTTTCATAATGTGCTTCAACTGTCATAATGCACTTCTGCTTTCATATTGTGCTTCTACTATCATACTGCACTTCTATTGTCATAATGGGCTTCTACTGTCATAATGTGCCTCTGCTGTTATAATGTGCTTCTGTTGTCATAATATGCTCCAGATGTCATTATGTGTTTTCCTGTCATTTTGTGCTTTAAATGCTACTACTAGCTGTTATAATTTGTTTCCATTGTGGTGATGTTCTTCAACTTCCATGTGCTGACACGGTAGTTGTCATATTGTGCTTTGTGTAATGGTCATAACATGCTTTTACTTTCGTAATGCACTTCTAATGTCATAATGTGCTTCTAATGTCATAATGCACTTCTATTATTGTAATGTTTCTACTGTCATAATGCACTTCTAATGTCATAATGTGCTTTTACTGTCATAATGCGCTTCTACTATGGCAGTGTGCTCCCATTGTCATAATGTGTTTCTATCTTCATACTTTTCTTCTACTGTCATAATGTGCTTCTAATATCATAAAGTGATTTAATGGTCATAGTATTTTTTCTGTCATATTATGCTTCTACTGTCATAATGTGTTTCTAATGTGGTAATGTGCTTCACTCGTCATGTGCTTGCAAGGTCATAGTTCTATTGTCATGATGTGCTCCAACTGTCAGTATGTGCTTCTACATTCGTAATGTGCTTCTCCCTCTGTCATAATGTGCTCTAGTTGTTTGAATGTGCTTCAACCTTGCTGTGCTGTAAGCCTCAGTGTTACATGTTTTATGTATCAGTGATAATCAGCATTGCCATCTCATGGTTGACTCCATGCTTTAATGATCTGCATTTGAAGATGAAGATTATTGTTCCCTCTTGACTACCTTGATCGTGTGACAATGAAAATCAAAATTTGAAAAAAACATTTGAATAGATATATGATTTTAAATATATGCCAAACTGATGTATACTTGTACATAGAGTATGTACAAAGGATACAAATCAGATATAACATTTGTACAGTAAAGAAAATCAGTCAATTCTACGCTTAATATTGTTATCATGATATCAAACTTCGCTGATGAAGCATAATCTATAAGTGCAAATTGTAATAATATTTCATTTACTGTATACATGTATGTTCCGTACGCAGGATGCTTGATAAATATTTTTAAATTAGCTGGGGGGCTTATTCGAGGACAAGTTTCACAAAAGACCCTTAAAATGTCTTATAGTGATACATTTTGTTTTTCTCAGACTAGGAATGTGTGATATGCTTATACTTAATGTCATTGGAGTCAAAATCCATTAGCCGTAATCCCATGGTGTTTATAGTATGACTGATATATGTATACATTCTTAGAATTGAGAGAAGGTAAGTTTTCTACAAGGGATTATTTGTTAGGGTTGCTTGTCATAATTAATTGTTTTTTGACAAGGCACGTACTTGATCAGGATGGCTTATTATAGCAAATACGGTAAGAAACATGTCTGTATATGGTTTGTTCATTAAAAACTGTTTTCCTTTGGCGAGATACAAAAAAAAAAAGACCTACATGTATAGGAATAACTGTATGTAATCATATACTACCTGCACATCTCAGGAAACAGACAAATAGTACTAGTAATCGGTAATATTTCACGATTGCCTTCTGGATTTTTGTTTTATTTTGTTCACACAATGTATGCTTATTTTGCCCTAATGACTCCTCTGATATAGTTTTAAGAGGTTTGACATTTTATTTCTGACATATATAATACAGTAGTAATTACATAGGTTATTTTCCTATTATCTAAGAGTATATCTGTGGCCGTGCTACTTTTATATAAATGCAAAATTTTTATTTAGCTTATTCTGTTTATTCAAGACTTATATGTCCTTAACTTTTTATATTAATATTTTATCAAGTACAAATGCTTTATGTAATCATTGGTTTGTTTTTTTTTTTTTTCAGTTATATACACAACATGTATATTCATTTTAATATTTTTAAAGTTTTTTCAGTAAGAAGGCAATTATCATAATTACTTGTATCAGTAGGAAAGTATATTAGAATTTATGTAGGAATTACGAAATGATTAAAAAAAATTTAAAATAATTTATATTAGTTACAAGTAGCTTTCTGACAGTATAATGTTACAGGGTCATTGTTGATACACACCTACAGTATGTACAGGAATATATGTACCTTTCACAGAAATATTAAATTTGAAATTTCATAATTATTTACATATGCTAATGAGATGTGTATCAATATCAATTAATTTGTTATTAAGTTTGTTCTTTTGTGTAGAAATTACTCATCTTAGAAATCTCAGCCATAGAATTGACTAGAGATCTTTACAAGAAAAGGAGGGTCATATATGTGGTAACGGTTATGGTCGTTTATCTGTAGAATCTGGTCCTTTCCATTTAAATAGACCCTTTAACTGTAGCTGCAGTCCTATGAATTTGGTTGGCAAAATGTTACAGATGCCCACAAAAACATTGATGTTGTTACAGTAACTGATCGTTTCTTTGCCAACCAAAGTTAAGCCTAGTTCACATCAGCGTTGCGGCAGCCGTACACCTGTCTACGATCACTTTTTTGGGGGGAAAATTGGGTTCCGTAGATAGCCGCAAGACCTCCATACAAATTCGCAAAGCCGCATGGGCAGTCGCAATGCCACAAACTAAATTTTTGACATGCACATTGTCTTTGCAATTTTCAGGCAGTTCGCAGGGCAGTCATACTGCTGCTGTGCAATGTCTACGACTTGTGCGAACCTGTCTGGATTTATTGCGAATTGTCTACGACACCCTTGAACCGCCAAATCGTATGATCAAACAAATCGCAAGGCTGATGTGAACTAGGCATTACAGATCGACCTGCTGTTACAATGAAAGGGTCTCTTGTAAGGATGATCAAAAGCAAACACCATTCTGTTATCAGTGAAAATTTTCTCAGTTGTAACAAAATTTGAATAGGGGTACCAGCAAAGTCCATTTATTGCATAAAAAATCATATTTTAGTCTTCTTCTTTTTTTAGCATGGAATACCTAGATTTTATGGCATTTGTAACTTTAAGATTAGATAACATTAAGATATAAAGCCTTTTTGTGATTGACGAAGTTGAACAATCTGAATTTTTTTATATTGCGTATAAAGGAAATATTGTTTTGCAATTTTATATCAGAAGAAGAAAATTTGCAGCATATTTATGTATTTGTGATTAGACTTTACAATTGAAGACTTTTTTATTTATGTTTTTATGTTTTGCCAGCTAAGAACTAGTTTTTGGTTAGACCTTTTTCCTTTTGTGATATTTATTTATTAGTATCTGTGATATACATGTATGTAACAAGTCAATTAAAATATATAATGCACAGAACTTCTTTGTTACTTGTTTGGGACTTTACATAACACTTGACTCTATTTCAATCCTTGGTTTTATTTAACTGGTTGAGGGTTAAATTTAACCTGCTGATGAACAACTTGGCCAAGGAGAACAAAGAAAAAATTAAATGAGACTTTGTCCAGTGATGAAACATGCTTTTCCTTGGTGCTGTTATGTTAAGTTGGGCGGTTGTTGGTATTGTTGTTTGTGTCCTTCTTAAGAATCTTTCACTTATATGGAGACGTTGCTGTGTACTGGTGAAAGGCGGCAGCGTAAGCTTGGCCCTATAGCCATTGACCATGGAGAGTTATTTAACATGCAAACACCTACTGTGACACGGGACCTCAATCTAAAATATAGGGACCACAACCTCTCAATCAGAAGGCAAACAAGGTAACCACTAGGACACAGCGGCTCCTTATGTACAGGGCACAATACCTCAACATTTAAGCTAACAATAAACATGTACATTTCCGACTTGCATACCTTGAAAAATTTCCATGGAGAGATTTTTCAATACCGTGGGAGAGACTAAGCATTGATAAGGAAAGAGTAATGCATTTTTTTTAGCTCACCTGAACCAAAGGTTCAAGTAGGTATCTTAAAAAATCTTCTTCTGTAGAACCCATGGACCAAAAGTCAATAAACTTGTGTGGAAGCATCCTGATAGAGTGTAAATTCAAGTTAATTCAAATGGTGGCTACCGGGGTCAAGATGGGAGCACAACAGGGGCCCAAAGTTAAACATAGGTTTATGTACGAAAATATCTTTAAAAATCTTCTTCTCAAGAACAGCAAGTGTACAAATTTGTCAAATTAATATGGGAGTATCATTACATGTATATAGTGTAGATTCAAGTTTGTTCAAATGGTGACCCCCCAGGGTTAAGATGAGGCCACAATAAGGGCCAAAGTTTAACATACATGTAGGTTCATGTAGGAAAATATTTTTAAAAATCTTATTTTCAAGAACAGTTTGTGTACAATTTATCAAATTGATATGGGAACATAAGTAAATAGTGTAGATTTAATTGTATTCAAATGGTAGCCGCAGGGATCAAGATGGGGCCACAATATGGGTTCAAAGTTTAACAAATGAGAGGTTCATCTTTGTCCATAGCTTTCAATAGTGTCGCACAGTAAATCCAAAATTTCTGCTTCTCTGTAAAATGTTCAGGTGAGTGATGTGGCCCAATGGGCCTCTTGTTCTTTAGAAATTATCAAAAGTTTACTTGAGAAATAGGGAGTCTCCCTATTATACAGGGGTGCATTGCAGATCAAGGATTTTTTCCAAGGAATGGAACTTGTGGTAAGGAAAAGTCCAACCCTCTGAAAATGAGAATCTAAGTATAATTGACCAATGGTGAAATATATATTTTGCCAATTCCAGGAGGTCCGGACCCCCTTAACCCCACCCCCAACATTGGGGCATGGAGAGACATGGCAAAGCATTTACACACATAGATAATAGATACCTGTAGGTTGTACATTGTGTTACTTTCACTTGTATGGAAATAAGCTCTTCTGTTGAAATCTGAACCTTATTGTTCAGTAACCTTCAAAACATCAAGTCAGAATTTATTTTCATTTTTAAAATCATGAGGGGAAAGTTTTTCAGGAAGCGAGAGATTATATGATAATGAATTAGACTTATGAATACAGGAAGCTTTGGCTCTTTATTTTGTGGAGTACTTTTCCATCCCAAGTCACAAAGGGAACATTCTATATCTAAGTAAAACCCACAATGTACATGTGGGATGTGTGTTTACATGCATCTTAAAATACATTTTCATTTATTAATTTGTCTATCTATCTATCTATCTATCTATCTATCTATCTATCTACAATGTATCTACTGTATTTATCTATCTATATATCTATCTATCTATCTCTATCTATCTGTCTATCTATCTGCATGTACATGTATCTATTATCTATATAACTATCTGTCTCTATTTATATATCTATCTATCTCTCTATCTATCTATCTATCTATCTATCTATCTGCATGTACATGTATCTATTATCTATATTTATTTATTTATTTATTTATCTATTTATTTATTTATTTATTTATTT
>JACSZP010017942.1:1707-15558 GCA_016161895.1 Pinna nobilis | reverse complement strand
TGTGTCAGATATGATCGTATACGGGAATAATTCACAATCGGGAATGGTCGTGAAAGAGGAAAGGAACGGGATTAAGTATGTGACTAAGTTCCCCTTTTGACCTGTCATACTCGCTAAGAGTCCACAGTCATATTCAAATAAAATACAGTTGAATCTCAAAAACTCGAAATGCTCGGAACCGCTGATAAACTTCGAGTTTTCGAGACTTCGGGTTTTCAAAATACGATATATCTTCAGCTGGAAGCTATTCCGCCAACCCAGACCCGCTTATTCACCCCCTTTCCCGATCACTGTTCTCCTCACTTATCATTATGGTAAATATTCTGAAATAATTTATCACTGTCGTCATCTTGATTACTATATAAACACTAGCTGGGTAATTACAACACCTGCCAAACATTCGGATTTCAAAAGATTGAGATGATATTTTAAAGGTATTTTGAAGCTTTGGAATGTGAAATTCATTCGAGAGATAGAAAATTTTGACGTCGACGTTCGAAAGATACAGACTATATTTGCTTATTTGATTAAGGACAAATTGAATTCGGGACCGTGTCTTTACTACGAGAGATCAAGAACTTCGAGAAAAAGACGTTCGAGTTTTCAAGGTTCGACTGTAATTGAGAAACGAATTCTCCTTAAATCAATAGTGATGATTCAATAACCACAATCGATCAAGTAAATCGACGTATCATCAAGTGAGACATGGTAATTGTAAACAAGGTACAAATGTAATTCTAGTGACTGTAAAATTGGAGTCAGTTTAACCCTTTACATCTAAACACAAGACAAAAGTAGCGATCTAAGTGCAGATGGTAATAATTTTCATCAAAACAATTTTTTCATAAGGAATAAGTGCCTGAAATATGCCAAACTATAAAACACCACACTTGTGCTTTATATTACTGTGCAATTCTTTTTTTCTGTGTACAACCAGATAAGTGCTAGCAAAGGTTTGAAGTAGAAGGTGAACAGGTAGTAATAAATTACAGGTGTCAACATATTTTGTCTCTATTGTTAGTCACACTGTTTGTAAATATCCGTGTTTGTTCGTTTACGTGCATGTATAATTCAATTATCTTTTAAGACTTGCTTTGTTGTTTTATAAAAAAAATGCAATGACAATTTTATCTGTCAAGTGGAATATATTCACCTCAACGCATATTGCCCGCCTCGTAACAGAATGAGTGAAACCGTCTGGACAAACATTCATATACAATACATTTTTATCCGTAGATTCTAGTTCGAATGAATAGAGAGAACATCAACATTCATTTATCTAATACCTTAAGCAGTATAAAAGCATTATGATTGATTTTAATGGGATAAAACGCTTTTTATTTGGTTTGTATCGCGATTAACAGAAATTGCAACTGTAAATCACTACTGATAGGAGAGAAAAACCGGTTACCATTGTACCCGGGGAGAGAACCTTAGCATTCTGCAAATTTACTTGCAAGCTTTCTCACATGTCCAATCATCTACCCTTCCGGAGTACCTGAGCTCACCCCAGGTTAGTAGTTGGGTTCGTGCTACTCTATTTTTGGCCATAAGTGAGCTGTGTGTATCACTGTTTATAGTGTTTTCTCTTTTTGTTTTGACCACGGTCTGTCGTTGATTTATTGAATTTTATATGCCCCTTGTTATCTTTTCTTCTCCTTCTCCAGCGATGCTTAACCTACGCCGACTGACTAGAAGTGAGGGACTGAAAATTAAAAGCGCGAAGATGTCGCCATACAGCAAAAGCGACCCGATGAAACGTTATAAATGTTTAGCCATATTTCTGGTGTTTTGACCCTGATTATTAAAAGTTTGTAATACAGTGGAATCTAGATATTTAGAGCACCTGTGACTTGGCTAAAATTGTGTTGTTAGTAAGGTCGTCCCCTAAATGAGATTGAAATGACCTAGAATAATGATAAACAAACTGAATTATGATTGTCTTTATTTCTATGTGGTCTATTAAGTGAGGTGGTCATTAGCGGAGGTTTCATATGTTTTATTTTATGATGCTACAATGTAAAGGCAGGTAGTTGCAGCATTCTTCGTTCTGCCATCTTAAATAAGACTTCAATGTGGTCTCTTTAGTGAAGTTCTCTCTAAGGTGAGGTTTCAACTGCGTTTGTTTACTTTTTATGACGCTAAAATGTAAACGTAGGTAGTTAGAGCATGTTTTGTTTTGGCCTTTAAAATAAGATTTCCATTTTTATATAACTTGTGACCTCACTTTATACGACTTTATGAAGTTTATTTATAGGTGGTTGTAAATATAATAGTTTTTCAAATATAAAATTATACATTTTTATAAAAATATAACAAAACACTGTTCCCACAAATTGTGATACGCATGTAAAAATATGTAGAAACTAATGTCACTGCCGTCAACCACTTGATAAAGGCAAAGGGGCGAGAATATCTGGAAACGGGGTGTTTTGTTATATGTTTAAAAGGATACTTCCCTTCGGAGGAAATTGGATTATATTTATACAACTTTGGGTTTAAAAATGTCGGAGCACTGGTTAAACAAAACGTCTGTCATATTTTGCCGATAAAATAATTTCAAAACTGGGTCCATTTCTCTTAAAATAAAGATGTACCACATTAACTATATGAGACATTGATTCTAGGGCGTCCGAACATTTTTCGTTCTCGGTCTAATGAAATCATGATTTCAAGTTTTAACACTTTATCATGTAAAAATACCTCTTTCAAAAAAGAGAGCAGATACAGTGTTTGTAGCATTTTTATAGAAAAGGAATTTCTACTATCTGCCGAAATCTTGCCTCGGTAAAAGATTTTCTCATTAAAAGTGAAAGGTAGATTTCTGTAGCTGTTCTAAGAATAGAGCCTGCCTGTTTATTCATGATCTTTGATACGTTTCTCTTGTCTGATAACTGAAGAAAAGATCAAGGCCATGCTTTAAAATATCAAAAGTAAGAAGATATTTCCAGAGGGAATAGACGTGAAATATATCAAAGGTCGACCACATCCGGTGTTCGACGTTGTTGTGTTGTTATTCAAAGTCCAACCTTAGAATCTTTTATTCCTAAGGAGACGTCACTGAGTGCCGTCGAAAGGCTTAAAATTCGATCTTTATTCGGCCACATTACTCATGATCATTGAGAAGTGATGGATATTTACCGTGCCGACACCAACTAATACCAGACTTCGGTTTTTTATGTTGTTGTTGTGTTGTTGTTGCATTGTTGTTTAACGTCCTACTCAAGAATATTTCACTCATATGGAGGCGGGACCGTGCGCCAGTGAAGGAGGACAAATTTTGCCTATCCTCGGCACTTATCGCAGAGCAGGGAAGGTTCTTTAACGTGCCAACACCTACTGTGACACGAGACCTCGGTTTTTACTGTCTGAGACAGGGACGACAAGCTGCAAAGTGGCGCTGCGCGGATTCGAACCCCGGATCATTCGATTCAAAGTCGAACACGCTAACCACTCGGCCACGGCGGTCCCGTTAATCTTTAATGTCTCGTCTGAAGAACATGAGAAGCCAACTGCTTCAAAATCTATAAGAAGTGATTTAGTTTTTATGTCAGACAAAGACAAGTCTAGATTTTAATATTGGATTCCTTTATACAATGCGATACACCTGATAATTAACCAGGGAGGTGATTATGGCAATAGGGCAGTGACTGATAGTCAACTTATAGTCACGAGCTGATGCCGGACATATGACGTCTCGTCTGAATAACAGAGAGAAGCTAACCGTTCCAAAACTTTAAGCAGTGACATAGTTCTTACTACAGAAAGACACAAATCTAGATTTTAATATTAGATTCCTTAATACATTGTTATACACTGAATAATGACCCAATAAGCTAGGAACACTATTTGAGTTGTGTTCATGCATTTTGACGCAGAATTGATAGTCGTGATGACTGCAACCAATCTACAGTGGGTTATATATTATGATATACTGTAAGGCTAACAAATACAAGAGATCAATACAATAGAAAAAACATGAATGCGAAATTCGGTTTGGTGCAAGAGGGCGGGAATATTCCTTAATCACGCATGTATACCTTTTTGGGGGGATCAATATAAATATCATATCATATCATATCATATCATAGTATATTGAATCATATCATATCATATCATATCATATCATATCATATCTCATATCATATCAATATAATAGGTATCGGCACGTTAAATATCCCCTGTTGCTCAAAGGTAGGCCTAGTAAGTACATAGTATAATGCTGGCATTCGTTGACATTTACACGTGAGAGAATGATTCTAGAGTGAGACATTAAACTGGAATAATGGCAAAAGTGTATTGTTATTTATTTATGAGATGTTATTTATTAATGAAATATTTTTGAATGGGATGTGAATAAAAAATCAACCAGCGAAATAACAAAAACAACAACATACTGTCAGACTGGCCAAGGTTGTTGAGGTTCTATCCTAGTGATCCAAAACGTTTGATTCATAATGAACCCTCTACAAATCAATATATAAATGAATCGTATCGTAACGATATTATTTTGCTATGAACTGGATTCATCTCGGGCATTCTTATCTAAGTATTCGTTGCACTGTAAGATTGACATGATGTACAAATCTTGCTTTTCCTGTACGCTCTTTTGGTATGGCATACAGGACACTCATACATTCAATAATTAGCCAATGTGAAAGTTGAGCTTTACTTTGATTTATGCAGTAATATGTCAGAAATGGCCATTATCGTATCACGTCTTAGACAAGAGGAAACCGACGATCTCCAGCCATGAGTATCACTGACTAGATAAATGCCATAAAAAGTATCGTGAAAGCTACGAGAGTGTTCTATTCTATTTTAGTTGCAGCAAAAGTTAGATCGTGATGGCATGATTTGAGAATCCTCTATATTTATCCAATTTTTTATTTTTAAAAACTTTATTTTTGAAAATCGTGTCTGAACGCAGAGTCAAGGTAAATATGAAAGATTTTCAATGTTGTGTTAACACACAATCCAGATAATATTTCCATTTCATAAGCAGAATACTTGCTGTATACAGGGGGATTTTCGCTCCTGTTTTATTTTCGCCCCTTTCGCACGCATTGTTAATGGCTGAATTTGGGCGAACACGGTAAATTCATCGAATTATGACGAGACTGGATAAATTTAGATTGTTTGCAAGTCGATTAGGGCCATAATAACAAGGAACGAAAATGACCTTGTATACGACAGTATATCAAATAGGAAATCTTTGACCTGTATGTGAGTGTTTATATCCCAAGGCGTTTTGTGTTTGACCATAACTCAACATCATTTGGCTCCTTTAGTTTATAACCATTCGAATAAACCCGCCGACACATTGGACTGGTTTTTTGATAAAAAAGGATTTTTGAAGGTACCAAAGGGGCATTCAAATTTCAAAAATCGAAAAACAGACAACATGACGGCCAAACAAAAAGAGACATTACTACAAATTGCAATTCATTCAAGACGTAAAAAGCCAAACACAGAGAAACATGAACCTAGCTAAAAACCGGGGGTGGGGTGTGAGTTCAGGTGCTCAGTAAGCGTGTGTAACTTAGCAAGAATGATATGTATTCAAGAACTGTTTCATAGCCAAAACAAAGACGATAAGAAAATCGATCGCCTGTTTTATTTTCTTTTAATCTGAAGTATTAATTATTTTAGTATCAATATATTGGTACCGACCTTCTCATTCATTCTTTTCCAGAAAACCGCAAGTACAAACAGCGGACCAATTGGTGCACCAAGATACCCCTGCATTGCCTGTATGTAGTTGAAGAGTTGTCCCCCTTGAGACGATCGGACTAACGGAATCCAAAGGACACTGACCGAACACATACCGAGGATAAATATTCTAAAAATAACAATGATATCACATATTTATTTTCAGAAAATACTAGTATTGTTGAAACTGGTTTTGTGTATCCTTGCTCGCAGACAAGCATATATGATTTTTTATCCATAATAATATTTGAATGAAATTTATCAATAAATCTATGGTATATGAGTTATACTGGAGAATATGTCGGAAACAGACATTGTAGGTGAAAACCGAATAAAATGCCATTTGATGTGAGAGAAACACAAGTCATTATATCACTAACAATATATTTCCGGAAGTAAACTGATAACTCTCTTTCCGTCTAGATGCCTCGTCGAGACATTTATCAAACCGTTGGCCGTCTTGGCATAGCGGTTATCGTGTATGTTCGATTTCTGATCGTGGGGTCCAGGGTTCGAGCCTGAGCCCGAGCCCGAGCCCGAGCCACGCTGTCTTTCGAATGAAGCAGTTAAAACCGAGGTCCCTTGTTACTGTACGCGTCGGTACGTTAAAGAACCCTCCCTGATCTTCGGCCATAAGTACCGAGCATTGGCAAAATGTGTTGCTCTTTACCGGCACACGGTGACGTATCCATTTCAGTGAAGGATTCTTGAGTGGGACTTCAAACAACAATTCAACCAACCAGCCGTTATCAATCAATACAGCCATTTTCTTTGGAGCTTCGCGATTCGAGTAACACTTACACGTCTATATCATTAGGAATTTACTCTTGTCTGATTCGTAACACAGGTGTAACATAAGTGCAATGATTTGTGCTCGACTTGTGGATGTGATAACAATAAAAAAGTGGACAACAGAGCTTAGAGCTTAGCCTCAAGATATAAACCATTAGGTTAATGTCACTAGGTTAAAGGTCATATTCATAAAAGAACGCTCTTAACATGAGAAATCCATATGTGAAAAATCAAAGTATATTTTTGATTCAAAATATATAGCCCAGATTAAAGGCCAGTAACAACGACAACACCGAGGGTATTTCATTAGCTTTGCGAACTATTGTCATCGTGAGCTGAATATTGCAGTGTTATCTTGTTCTTTAGGACTGGTACCATAACACTTCAGAATTTACCTATGTCCGAGAATTTCTCAACTCCAGGATATCCTGAATTCTGATTGGCTGACAAGTTGGAAATGCAAAATTCTCTGACATGGGTGAATTTGTTTGGGCACATCCTATACCTCTAGCAATGTCTGCTATGAAATGATTTATCTGTACCTTCCAACGATTAGTAGTTCCCTCTCTGTCGCCTGTCGTCGTATTTGTCGCCATAGATCCATTGTGAATATAGTACTGGCACTGTTGAATATTGACGTAAGAGAACTCATAATGGCGGATAACATAACAGCCATGAGTAAACCTCTCATACCTAGTAAATAAAAAAATAAAGATTTCTTAATTGGGTATTGGTGTCTGTTCATGTTTCATATTTTGCGTTTAGTCAATACGGAAGTTGTGACCCCGAAACCTCCACGTGCGAGGAGAAAGTTTTTGAAGGGAAATATGCAGATAGATAAGAGTCGTGCTATAGAATAATTCAGATGTAAATTATACATACATATATCTTCTTAACAAAACCAAAGTTTTTACATACAGCAGAACAATTTGCTGAAAAAACCACCCAGAACTTTTTGTTCCCGCTTTATGTCTCCCTGTCTGATGTCTGATTGTTCACTGACCAGAATGTCTGCAGTGAATATCTAGGACATTGCTATTGATATGTAACTTTGCATTACATATTGAATTATCAATATTATTTTAAATTTTCGCCTATGCATGGCACTAAGGTTTTTGGCAATGGGGTATCCGTTGACACCTACTGCAAAATGAGACCTCAGTTTTTATAGTGTCGACCACCCGAAAAGGCAGGGAAAGCAATACGCACCTTCCAAGGCATACACCTTTAACCCCCGACCCAACGACCAAGAGCCTACCCCGTAGCTACCATTCCGGACTTTTAGAATTGATTCGATTGAGTGACTAAATAAACAGGATTCAGTCGTGTCTATGATGAAACCTGATCTCTTAAAAAATTGAGTTAGCAATCAGACTACTGCATGACTGATTTTCTGTAACGCAGATGAGTCAAAGGATTTCTACGGTACAAACTGCAAAAAGGGGGGAAAGGTTGAAGATAGCTATGTATAGGATTGCATTGTTACTTAACATCCAGCTCAATAATCTTTTAATTATATTGAGATCCCAACGTGTGCCGGTGAAGGGCGATAGAATTTGCCTATGCTCGGCACTTATGGCGGTGAAAGGGAGGGTTCGATAACTTGCCAACACCTACTGTGACACGAGACTTTAGTTATTGCATATTGTATAAACCGGAAGACAGGAGCAGCAACTAATTATAACCCCAGACCTCTAGATCAGACAACTCCCACTCTAGACATGAATATTTTGATTGTCTAAAATGTTGAATCGGTTTTTTTTTGGTTTACATATGTATACCTGTTGTTGGATGATATTGAATTTAACATAAAAACAAATATTAAAAACAGAAAGGCCTCTAAAATCGGGACTAAGTGTTGGTGCTCCGGGAGAGTAGAAAACAACTACTTAAAAAGTCTGTAGCATAGCATTGGTTTTTCACATTCTGTCACGGTAATAGAGTCGCGATGTAAATACATAAAGTTGAAAGTGGCAAAACGATGGACGAAACAAGAAGAAAAAGAAAGGGACGCATAAAGATATACCTTATGTGCAAAATTACCTGCAGGTAGTAATTCTAGTACCAACTTTGGGTAAGCTATGTTAGAACATCCCACCGGATTGTCACAATACTTCTTGCATTCCCTGGGGTCAACACATCCGACTTCATCTAAATATGAACAAAAACAGTAACTTAATGTGTGTGGATTTTGTTTTGTTAAGTTACAAAAATTTACTCAGATAATTAAGCGTTTTTATTGAAATCTGTTTTTCAAAGCACCTGATCCCACCTCTGGTGTGTCCAGGGGTCCGTGTATGCCCAACTCTTTATAATTGTCTTCTTTGCGGGAATTATGAGATCAATCACTGTTCGTTACCTTGCCTTTTTATTCAAAAGTCTGTCTTTTGAAATTTCATAATTATAACAACAATTAGTTGTAATCTTGCAAAACATCTTTTTGAAAGAAAATTGTATTTACAACGTGTATTTGTTTTATGCAAATATTTCACTTGCAAAAACGTAGTTAAGAACTCTTAAAAAGCAAAATGAATTACTATCGACTATAAAATTATCTAGAATGATTTATTTTGTAAGCGTTTTACCTTTAAGCGTATAGGAATAATTTTCATGATTTTAAGTAAATTTGCTTTATATTCATTGAGACGGAGGTTCTAATAACAGAAACATAACAAGTAGTAGGCCCTGGACTCTCTAAGAATTGTATGTGCCCTTGGCATGTAATCTCATAATCTTTCCACAATACCTAGGTTATACCAAAGAAAGTCAAGCAGAAATTAGATATAAATACATTTCTAATGTGCAAGCAAATGGTAGGCGCCGGAGTTTTCTACTTCCGGTTATATTGTTTTGGGAACTAAGATACAAGTACTGATCTGGTCTACGTTCATTTCTTTCTATGTTACGTTGAATAAGAGATTAACTTTACACGCTTGAAGGTGTATATCATATATTGTCAATTTGCAAATCTGAAACACGCGGAGACACACCTGGATATAAGGCCCGGCTGATCATTCCCGGGAATATCATCATAAAAAGCGGAAGTAACTTAAAATATCCCGCCAATATAGATCCTCCTTTAGCATGGGATATATTCTTTGCGGCAAAGGACCGCTGCACAATCACCTGCAATAGACAAATCACGTAAAACAATCTGAGTAGGAGATACGTAACCCGGATAACGAAAAATATCATTTTCTGAGCCCAACTCTGTCCGATTCCCTTGATGAGTATTGAAGAAAAATTGTCAAGCCCAACATTCAGACTACGAAAACATTCAGTATATTTGTGTGTTTGATTTATTTTCAATCGACTACACTACCTTCAGGTGTGCAATATTGTGATACGCTTAATACGAAAATGTACGTGTCTTTTAGGTGTTGGCACGTTTAAAAGAGCCCTTCCTGCTCCAAGGCCATTTGTCGCCCTTCACCTCCATGTAAGTGAAAGATCATTGAGTGGGCATTGAGCAAAAATACAACAAGATAGAATATGATAAATGATATCAATTCATTAATACTCTTTGAATTCGAGAAAAAAGAAATAACTTTATCACAATTTCTTCTAATCATTCATCAATTTAACAGATATGTCGATTTGTTTTAAGTAGCAAGTAGCTTTTCAAAACTTCAAAAGGAATTTAAAAAAAAACAACAGGTTTTGTCTTCTTACAGTGGTTAGTTTGAATATCATGTAAGCATGGACGAGTTATCTCATCTTCAACACAATATAAATCATGTGAACATGAATCATATGAAGCAATGTCTTGCATTTTGGAAAAAAAAAACCAAATCGTTATGGCTTATCTTATGAATCTTAAACTACTTATGCACTCTGATAAATCTATATTCCACTGTCTAAGAAAATTAAAATGAGAAAAATAAATAAATGTAAAACTATCATTCCGCTGTATTGAAGGCGATTCTGTAATGTTACAAAGGAGATATGTGTATCTCTAATAAAGATAGTATAACATAACCTAATTCCTAAAACTGATAAATCTATTGCATACGGCAAGCTATCGCTATCGCTTACTGTAGTATTTTCCACAATATCACAACCAACATTGGAAGGTCTAAACATCCGTATAGGAAAAGAAACTTTCCGTTATTTGTATTTGGGATTGGAAGGGGACGTATAGAAGTAACAAAAAATGCTGAATATATTAATCATTATATCAGCAACAGTATTTCCTATAGTACAAATATTTCCTAATTTGCATTTTTCAACAAATACTAGAAATATATCTTCAAATAGAAATAAACGATATAAATAAAAACTAACTTGATCACAGCAAAAGTACCACAAGCAACCCAGAGTCGTATGTAGAATCAATCCAGGCCATGGGTTATCTCCCTTCAATGGATCACGAAACACGTGGAATGCGTCTTCCCTCGGGTACCCACATGTACTGTTAACTTTCCTATGGTAAGGAATAGCCTCCATGTATCTCTTTGTCAGTCCCTTGTATCCCCCTACTCTTTGAAAGCCTGAAATTTAGATTGCGTATATTTTTTTTCTGGCATTAAGTTTCACTTTCGATCGCATATTGGTTAGCTGTATTGTTGTTTAACGCCCTACTCAGTAACCTTTCACTTACATGGAGACGCTATCGTATTTCAATTGAAGAAAAGGGAGGGTTTTTAAACTTGCCGACATCTACTTTGATACGGGACCTCGGTTTTTACTGTCGAAAGTGAATGACAGGGTCAGTCAACCGAAAGGCGATGGGGAATCGAACCAATTACCTCACTATCAGAAGGTGAACACGCTAATCACTGACTCACGACGTCCCCACGTTCTTTAAAGCGCATAAAATTTATAATTATATCATCTACACGTGGCGCGGAATCTTCAGCATGATCAGAAAGACAGGAAAATGATTGATTATAATGAAAAACATTTTATTTCTGTATACATAGGCAATAAATACTGATTCAATTCATTATGCTACTCCTGATACTTACTTATACCGGCAAGGACAATTGATCCTATTGTCATGACAACGGTTTGCAATGTATCCGTGTATATAACTGCGGCGAGTCCTCCTGCGTGTGAAAAGACATGTGAATATATATGACATACCAAAATATTAATTAAAATTTAAATTTCTTTAAAACTAAAGATAGCTACTGTTTATGGGGTTATTTTCCTTTTTGAATTCGCCCACTGACGATTGGGTTGAAAGGGCGAAAAAGCCCTTGTATACAGTATATACTTGTACATGTAGTCCAATTATCATCAAATCAGAATTGTGAACTAATGTAATTTTACAGATAAATGCCTATAACAACAGAAGAAGATACAAAGTGTGTTTTCAGATTAATTTCAAATCCGACAGAATTAATAATATTTCTATTATAAGTCATTAAATCCTCTGCCATTAATTCGACGATGTACAATACTATTTTCTAAAATTTAAATCTAGAAAGGATTCTTTTTTATTCTTTCGGCTTCTAAATCGATTTTCTTTTCAAGAAGGGATGTATAAAAAATTAAATATACCAAGAAGGCATTCAAAATCATTAAATCGAAAAACTGACAACAGTATAACCAAAACGAGAAGTAACAATGCTGCAAATAGCTATATCACACAACAACACATATTAAACTAAAAGTACAGTAACACGAACCCCACTGAGACCGGTGGTGAGTTCAAGTCACGGCCCCTGAAAGGTAAGCACTCCTGCTCCTCGCGCGGAATCCGTTGTGTCGCTTACGTTTCGAATACGGGTATGGTATGGTATGGTATTGTTGTTAAACGTCCCACTCAAGAATATATCACTCATATGGAGACGTCACCGTGTACCGGTGAAGGGCTACAAATTTTGCCTATGTTCGGCACTGCTGGCCATAGAGCAAGGGGGGTTCTTTAACGTGCCAACACCTACTATGACACGGGACCTCGGATTTTACTGTCTCATCCGAAAGACAGGGACGGCCAACCGCGGAGTGGCGTTACGCGACTGAAACACGGATCTCTCGATTCGCAGTAGAACTCGCTAACCACTCGGCCACGGAGGCCCTCGAATACGGTAAAAGGTGTCATGAGGTGATGGTTGTAAACGAGAATAGGGGGGGGGGGGGGTTAGCTTATGCATACAGTACATACCTAAAATTGTATATACTCCTGTGACAACAAGCAATGCCGCTATGGACAAATACATATTCCAACCCAGAGCTAGTTGTATAAACAGGGCACCTGCAAATATGCTGACCTGAATAATAATTAGAAAATAGATATCGATAATCTATCAAAGTTAGGATGTTCTGATAATAGATAAAATTTGTATGATAATAATTATAATAATAATCATTATAATAGAGAAAATAAAAATAACAATGGTCATAGTTATAAGGGTAATAATTATTTTAGTAATAGTGAAATGATAATAATTATGATATTTATATAATAACGACAATGATAATAAAAACAAAAATAAAGTTCTTATACCAAATAATGGTAACAAAAATCAAAATAACTCACTTAATATTGAGCCACCGTGGTACGAAAAAATATTTAAAGTAAAATCAAAGTGGTATATTACACTAACAGCAACGCCAATTATGGAAAAATAACACCCACGTTATAAAATAACCACCACGAGTGATGCCGAAGCAATAAAACAGACATTAAATATGTTGTGATAAAAATAACGAAGAACCTGACACTAAAATCTGATACCAGTAATATGATAATATGCGAAGTACCTATCAATAGATCAATACGCTTTGAGATAAAACCAACAATTTTGCCCAACACGTAGTAAATACTATAAAACGAATTACGCAGAATCGGAATGCATTTGTAATTTCAAAAAAGTTATTAGTTAATAACGCTTCATATGTATCATGTCCCTACTTTTTGGATTAACCAAGGTTATATCAAAAGTAGGAACATGATAATTGTCAACTGGAGGCCTAGGTTTTCAGTCGTAGCCGAGGTGCGCTCAGTATTCCAGTCTTTCCAGTGAGACAATTAAAGCAGGTTAATACGGTTAATTCGACCAGAAAATGAATGAAATGATGTTGAAAGTTGCAACCATCCCAGGGAATACATCAATGCAATCTAAAATTAAATTACAGAAGTGCCAAAGGATTTTCGAAAATGCAGATCCTACTGAATATGAAAAGTTGGGAATATTATTGGTCTTAATGTGGAGAACAATTGCTAATCCCTAATGGGATGGGACTATGTGTCCCGAAGGAGTCAGCGCCGCCTGGTGGCATGTCACGCCAATTACAAAGGTTCCACGGAAACCCTAAAATTCAGTCAATGAATTTAAAAATGTGTGAATAACATACCGCTAGCTTGGTGATGATATACAGGACCAAAGCCAGAAAACT
>JACSZP010017939.1:0-15422 GCA_016161895.1 Pinna nobilis | reverse complement strand
ATCACGCCTTATTCGAGATAAACTTAACCAATCAGAATTAATCCCTTAAGCTACCGTCGATTTTGATATGGTCACCCAAATATGAGGGCCTACGTATGAACGGTGTTGTAAGAAATAAAACAAGATGATTTTGAGTTTAATTAGCAGTACGTACAAATGTTTGTATGAGTTTGTCGTGTTTAGTCAATACTTTGGACTACAGTATTTTTGCCTGTACGAGAACCATATGTGTGGAAGTTAGGTAAACAAGAGACTGAAGAAGATTTGTTTTCTTGTAAACATTTTCGTAAGTCGTGGTGTCCATATTTTGCCAAAATCAGTTTTTATAACTGATATTTATCCACAGACAATGCAACATTCGCATTATGACACCGGCGGCTACCAAACAGGGCTTTACGGATCTTCGGGGACATATGACGGTTCGTCTATAAAATTACATCACGGGCACTACCCGGAAACTCCGGATCCGTGTTATAACACGCTGTTCACGTCTTCTTCTTCTCCGGGAAACTTCTTACCGCGGGATCCACCCTCTTATGCGGAATCTACATTATTTCATCCGGGCTTTGTTCCAAACTCCAGCACATCTTATTACAAAGTGTCCAATGCTCGGCAACCGGAGATTCCCGAGTTCAACATTACTAGAAATAATGAACAACTTCTTTCAAAAGTGGACATTTTGGAGAACAGTTCAGCACAAATGGAATTATCCCAAAGGTATGATTCCGAAAATAACCGATTACTTCACGAGAGTGATATAAATTCTAATCAGGAGGACGGTCAAAATATCAAAATAGAAAACACAGCAGACGACTTTAAAAGTGATCTACCGGTTCTGCAGTCGACTTTATCGCCAAGTGATTCGAACTTATCACCGTTAGACGTTAAGAACGATCATAAAGACGATAAAATCATCGAACACGTCGATCAGACGAACCCCGATAAAGGCCACGATGAAAAGGCGCGCGGAAATGCAGACGTCAAACCGGCCCTGTCGTACATTGCACTCATAGCCAAATCCATCCTGGAGTCGCCACAGAAGCGACTTAGTCTTGGATCTATTTATTCGTGGATCGAGAAAAATTATCCATATTACCAGAACAGGGGCCAGGGCTGGAGAAATAGTGTTAGGCATAACCTCTCATTAAACGACTGTTTTATCAAAGCGGGGCGCTGTGAAGATGGGAAGGGCAATTATTGGGCAATACATCCTGCGAACATTCAGGACTTCATGAGAGGAGATTTCCGACAAAGAAGGAGATCTAGGCGTCGAGGAAGGAAGAAGGAGTGCGAGTTAGGCATGTACCATATGGGTAACAGTTACGCCCCTTTAACGCCAGGTGTCCCCTTTAGTCCCACGGCAGCCTTTAGCTCTATATACTCCCCTTATACAGAAGCAGAGAGGAGGGCGTATAGGCTTGATGAGGCTCTACTTAGACAGAGTATGAACAATCCATTTATGAAGTGGTATCACAACAGTGTTCCCAACGGGAGTTACCCCTCCCAGAACTCAGCGTGCAATGCAGGGATGTACAATAACGGCTCCACCCAGTGGCAGGGATATGGCGACCAGAGCTCTCAAGCTGTATACCACTCGCCATTATCACGGTAAGTCGATAGTGTCAATACAGATTACACGTGGAAAGTGTTGACAGGGAGATATCTAATGACCCGTTAGTACTAGAACATAGTGCAGAGTCTGTTACAATAGGAATTAAAAGTTTCATCTGCGTGAGAGAGCTAGGATAAAGTTAGATTTAACTTATTTATGGCATGAAAGTAAAAACTGCAAATGGATTGGGCAAAAGTGGTGCAACTTAGATGGTCCTGTTCGTGGGTTGAAGTTTCTGTAACGTCGTTAGAAAAATAAATGTAAACCAGGAGAGTCGGGAAATGATATAGATCTACTGCAATGGCATAATTATCTGAAATAAGTGGGTTTTTGAAAAAATAAACTTTAGACATATGTGCATTTGTAGAAGTGTTAACGTTTATGGAGGCCTAGGCGATAGTAGGTTTGTATTTTTAATGAATAAATTTACAATAGCGCGTATGTTCCATTACTGAATTTCCGTTCCGATATTCAAACTCTAATGTTTCACGTAAAGGGAAAAAAATAACAAAATAAACCGTTTATATGCATGGCAGGAAAATCTAAATTTCTAAATGACAATAAGAAAATTTAATTATGCCGGCCGGGGAGGAATAATAAAGGTATACTAAAGAAGATTCGATATTAAAATCTAAAATTTCCAAATTGATTGAACTTTTTAAGGTAGTCTGATTCAACCATGACAAAGTGGTCTCAAAAACCTGCTTAGCTGAAATACAAGTAGGTTATGGTTTGAACTCTGACCGTTATGGACAAATGATGCGACTTTTAATTTCTGACGATCATTCCTGCTTAAACCCTATAGTTTCACAATATGACAAACCTTTTTTTCTTTTCTTATTGATACGTTTTTAATTAATGATATTGTTGCCACTGTCAAATAATAACAATATTAATAATAATAATAATAATAATAATAATAATAATAATAATAATAATAATAATAATAATAATAAAATAGATAAATAGATAAATAAATAAATAAAAATAATTACAATAAACAGATAAATAAAAAAAAAATGATAAAAAATAACAAAATAGAAAATAAAGTAAAAATTAATAAATCAAATGAAATAAAATAGAATATGAAATAAAGAATAAAATTAAATAAAACCAACATAAATAAAATAAAAAATAAAAAAAATAATTGAATAGAAATACAAACTTTATTTATGTGATTTGAACATTCATGAACATCAAAATAAAAGAAGGAAGAGATGATCTTCACGACGAAGCGACTAGCTAGCTGTCTCTTACTCGTTGCCACGAATTTCAGTCATGTAAGAATTGTTGCGGTCAGCAAGCCGTTAGAGATGGTTAATAATTCTATCATAACTATTTACTTTTCCACTTAAATATTTTTACTCACAAGAGTTTGTAAGTATCCTGATAAAAATTTCGTCACTTCATAGATCGTCGCATATTATTTAGCTATTGTTTATTTTTTTAGAATTCGTTTTTTCAAAGAAAGTTATTGTAAAAAGAAAAGTTTTCCCAAACTTTTGGGATTCCCCCTTTCAAGGATGTATATAACAAATGCGATCTTTTTAAGATAAGAATAACATCTTTTATATCTTTAGAAATAATACAACATTCAATTCTTTCTGTCAAGTTTTGGATTAACTTGTACCACCATTATTAGGAAGTTACATACTATCAAAATTTATTTTTTCAATCTAGAAGTTTTTCTGATTTGACAGTCAGGATTTTAGAACTCGGTTGCCAGAGTTGAGGTCGGAACAATTGAAACTTTGTGTCAAAGCTATATGAATACTTACTTTTATTAAATACCCAGAGTAAGCTAATGGATAGTAAGTTTAATTTTCTTAATATTTTTAAAATGTTAGAAAAGCAATCGCTTTTGCCATTCTGCGTTACCTAACTTAAATCGATGCTTAATAAAACTTGATCAAATGTTTTGAGGACATGAACGGCGATGCCTTAGCTTGTCCTGGTTTTGACATATCCGAGAATCCCCATCTGACCACTGGCACGAAAGCTATTCCTTATGGCCACCATCTTTATTCCAGGAAATGAAAAATTCTGTTTCCCAATACTAGTAATAAAAACGCATATCCTTGAAACATTAATTACAATCACAATTACATTAATAGTCCTTTTTCACTGAAACTGTGGTCCTGAAACCTCTTTGCAAAATGATACAGATTCCCGGAAATTACGTCAAGAAACAATCAGTTACCATAACGACGTCTGTGTTTCTGCGGGTATCTGAATTAATTTGCCAACCAAAATCACAGGTCTGCATTTACAGTCACAGGGTCTATTGTCTTTTATTTGGCATTCATTAAGTTAATCAATATTTTTGGGGGCTGAAAATGGAGATCAGTGTAGTTGTTTTCTTTTTACGAAGTATTCATTGACAACTTGGAATACGAATCCGTACTTATATAGCTACTAGTCATAAATCGCAACATCGTACAAAGTCAACAAGAACAACGCCTAAATAACAACAACAAAGGGTAAACACCCGGTTACTCGAATTAGATTCTTTAATTAGAACAAACTGTAATAACTCTCTTTCGTATCAAAATACAATGCTTTTCCGTGTCGTACTTTTTTTATTAGGATGGACGTTAGGCTTCCATCAAATGTTTAAAAACAATTACATTTTCTCGGTCGCTTCCTGTTACGAAAAAAGGTTTTCCCCAAATACTACCCAGAACTTCAAATATTTCAAAACAGAAAATTCAGAGGGGTTCAGGCAATGAACTTAAGATATAGATACCTTATGTACACAGAGACTATCTTAGTATCTATGTGATGCCCCTAATTCGACCTATTATTAACTTAAAAAAGACTTTAGAAATAGGTAAAATGTTCAGATCGTATATGTAATCCCGGAAACGGACCGGGATGGACAAAATGTACACAAGCGCTTCATATTTTACAACCAAGAACAAAAGGATCCGGTTGACTATTTTCTATCTAATTACTACTTCAAACTAAGTCTAATGTCTGCCACTTGTTGTTGAGATTCTCTTTTAACCACGGCGCTTATTCAATCACTTCTTGTAATTTTGAGACTTCCTGTTTAATCGAAATCGTAAGAAACGTCATTCAAGAATATTTGATATTTTAAATTCAATACTGGATTATTTGAAATACTTTGAATGCGGTAATGACAACTCCACGACACTTAAGCTTCTTAAGAAAAAGAATACAAGAATCTTATGTCACACTCGTAATTTTAAACAAATATGAAATGAAACACTAAAAATCTTAGTTTTTTGTTGTTTTGTTGTTGAGTTTTTTTGTGGTCCTGCAGCTCTTAGAACTTCATTTGAAAAGAATTTCGTCAACATTGTAGAAAAGATTGCAACTTTCCGTACCTAAAGTTGCAAAACCCCAAATTGCAAATCTCTGAAATTATAAACACCAGATAATTGTATAATGCTACAATTTTCTTATAAATATACATGTGTACACAAACAAAATCACTTGTATCACAAAGGAAAATCTAACTGTTTAATAGATTATAAAATCTATCTATTTAATTGGTTATAAAGTCTAACTGTTTAATGGATTACAAAATAAAGCTGTTTAATTGGTTATAAAATCTAACCGTTAAATGGTTACAACAACTAACTATTTATTAGGTTGTAAAATTTAACTGTTCAACGGGTTACAACAACTAACTATTTATTAGGTTATACATCTAACTGATCAATGGGTTGCAACAACTTAAGGTTTAATGAGTAACTATAACCAACTGTTTAATTGATTACAACAACTAACTATTTATTAGGTTACAAAATCCAAATGTTTAAGGGATTACAAAATCTAACTGTTTAATGAACTACAAAATCTAACTGTTTAATGGACTACAACATCTAACTGTTTAGTGGATTATAGAATCAAACTTGAACGAATTACAAAGTCTAATTTAATCGATTACAACACATCTAAGTGTTTAATAGGTTTCAACAACGAACTTTTAATTGGTTATAAAACCTAACTGTTTAATGGATCACAAATTCTAAATGCTTAATGGATTATAAAATCTAACACCTTCATGGATCACAAAATCTAACTGTTAAATGGATCAGAAAATCCAATTGTTTAAGGGATTAAAAATTTAATTGTTCATTGGATTACAAATTCTGTTTAAAATATTGTAAAATCTAGCTGTTTAATGAGTTACAAAATCTAATTATTTAATGGATTACAAAATCTAACTTCTAAAAAATGGATTAGAAAATCCAATTGTTTAAGGGATTACAAAATCTTATTTAATGGATTACAAATTCTAACTGTTTAATGGGTTCATAAATCTAACTGTTTAAGGCATGTACAAAATCTTATTATTTAATGGATTACAAAATCTAACCGTTTAATGGGTTACAAATCTAACTTTTAAAAATGGATTAGAAAATACAATTGTTTAAGGGATTTCAAAATCTAATTATTTAATGGAATTTACGTACATTAGAAAATCCAACTGCTTTACGGATTAAAAAATCAAACTATTTAAAGGATTACATAATCTAAACTTTTCGGCTCCCTAATCAGTATAGTATTCAATACCTCTATAACCATTAAGTCACCCTGTAACTCATGATTTGATTAGACTATATTACCATTAAATAGTTTCACCACCACACTACGTCAACATCAACCCTCAGCATCAGAGCAATTGCACCCCCATTCAAATCACAAAACTAGTACGGTACGGCAGATCTGACGCTAATGTCAAAGCCAACGACACCTCCACCACAACACCAAACTACTCCAGCCCGCCGGCATTAGACATTAAACATACATCTTCACTACAAAACCAATAACGCTACGTCAGCTTCTGCGCCTATGTCAAAGCCATTACAGCAACGCCTTTACTACATAACCACGCTAGGCCGGCATTAGGCCAACCGCACCAGCGCCTCGCCTACAAAACCATCACGAAACGTGTGCATCGGCGTCAATTTAAACACCGCTACACTGACACCGGTACCACATAATCTTGCTCAAGAAGCATCGGAACAACTAAACCAGCGTGGCTGTCTCATAGCAATCAAACTACACCGACACTTTTGCCACATCATCACGCCATACCAGCATCAATATTCGATTGCAAAGCCACTACACCTATACCTCCATCATATAACTTCCACGCAAATATCTGCACTAATGTTCAATGGCAAAACCGTTTCACCGAAACCTTCATCATATGAATATTAAGATACACCAGTATCGGCGTCAATTGCAAAACCGAAAAATCCATACCTCTACTTCATCAAAAGTGCGATTCGTCAGCATGTCTCCAACGTTGGAACGACTGCTCCGACAACTCTTCAACATGTATATTGGCTTTATGTCGTGTCAGCGCCAATCTTCAACGTCATCGGACGTAGCCACGTCAGAACCATCACACCTATACATATACTACATCGTCATAACACTACGTCAGCATCAGTCTTCATCGTCAGCACTACTACACGGGCACCTCTTCTACGTCATTACCACCTTACGGTACCGTCATTGCATCACACTATTTCAGCATCAGTGTTCAAAATCTAATATTTCTACACCGATATGTCAGCCTCAACATCATCACACTACGTCATAATAGGCCTTCTATGAAAGAGACACTACACCAAAAACCTTTACTAGATAATCACCTTATTTCAGAATTAGCCGTCAGGATTAATAAAAAATCCATTAAGAACTGATGAGAATAATTTTTATATTTATAATCGATAGTTGCATTCACATTTAATGAATTTTCCTTGTAGCCTCACCATAACAAGAAGTACATTAACAGAAACATATAACATATAAAAGTTTATTTTACTGAAAGAAACAATAATTCTCTGCCTTTGTTTTTTCCTTTTTTCTAGTTTATCTTGACTTAAAATTGTACTTTTAGCATAGTGGCCTATATGCTCAAGAAAAAAAAAATAGATATTCCAAAATTAGACGGAACTCTCTGATCCCGGACGGATGACGTGTGTATGCCCCGGATACTGTCGCCACTGCACAAAGCACATGTATCGGTAACTAACTACACCAGTAGCTCAAACTTACATAAAAAGATATGCACTGTGACGAGAGAGAGAGAGAGAGAGAGAGAGAGAGAGAGAGAGAGAGATTCATCACTAAATAACCTCGAAATTAACTCTGAATAGCTATTTGTTCAATACTATCATACAATATGAGGTGAAAAGTTTTGTTTTCATGTTTGAGACCTCATTATATTTTCAGACTTCTGAACCACATTCCTTCAGAAGCAAACGCAAATCTGATGGTCGGCCCCAAGCTTTTTCAATAAGTGTATTTTTTCCTTCAGCTGTTTTTGTTTCAAAAGGAAACTTTAGGTGTTACATCTAAAAAATGAAATCATTACTCAGACATTGAATAACTGAGAGATTTTAAACACCTCTGTATGTGAACCGATTTTGATACATGCTTTATAACCAGGGTTATGAATATAATAGACCAAAAACATCACTGGAAAAATTCTACGGTCGTTAGGAGAATTGTAAAATTCAATGATATATCACGTTATCAAGTATGGTGGTTAACTTTGTTCTGAGACCAATTTTGACCATTGAAAAGATCAAATATAACAAAGTTTAGTGATGATATAAAATAAAAGTAACGGGTATTGCAAGGAAGCGGGAGATGCTGGCTCGTTCGGGGCATCTGGTGTCACTTCTTTATCGGACTTAAGTTTCTTTCTTTGTAGATTTTCTTCAGTTTTCATTCTTTTTGATTTTCTTAGTTTTATATGCCCTTCCATTTGGCGATATTTGAATACGGAATATATATGGTTATGTCCATGTATTTTACATGTAGTCAAAATGAAAGTAGGTGCATCCGTAATGTTCCACTTTGTTGCATGGAAAGCAATTTATACTGTCAATGAAACAACTCAATAGGGTTTGAATTTTCACCAATTAAAATAAACAAATTGACAGTTTTGTTTGAGGATATGCTATTACTTGTAACTAAGATTTAAGTTTATCGAATTTGTTTATTATAAAAATTATTTCCAGAGTGAAGAAAAGCTAGAATTGATTTTTTTTATCTGAGTAAAGTGACAATCACATACTGAAACACTAAAATATGTTCTTAACTGCTCCGTGTTACCTGTCCAATTAAAAAGGCAAGAAAAAAGGTAAATAAGGTACTAAGGTGTATAGAAATTTATTTTAATCTATTAAAAACTTGTTGCAAGGCGCATATAGGTATCAAGAAATTTGACCCGAAAAAGTTTATCTTGTTAATGACACAGCGATTATATTAGAAGTTTGAAAATTTTTAAATTTATACATTTACTGTTTGCAAAGGTAATTATTAAAAAGAATTTTTAGTGTTCTTATTTTGACAAAAAAAAGAAGAAAAATAAAGATAATATAGCATTAAGTTACAATGAGAACAATAAAACATGTTGCAAATATGAAAACAGAAAAAATTGAAAAGCTACCCGATAGACTAAATGAATTACTGAAATCTTAAAAAAAATGAATAAAAACACCCAAAATACCTTAAAATGTTGGTAATGACCACATATGATGTATGCATAGTAATGGTAATAAACAAGTAATGAAATTGAAATATAACAAGAAGATGCAACTAAGAGCTATTATGATGATGGTCTTGGTGGAATATTAATAGTATAAATAAATAAAAATAATGATAATAATATCCATATAAAAACTATATCACAAATACCACTAATGTAAATAAAATACTAATAATATTAAGAATAATAATAGCAACAAAATAACAATAATGATGATATTTATGATAATAATAATAATAATAATAATAATAATTATAATAATAATATTAGTATAAAATTGTGATAATATCGTTTTCGTAATTATTGCTTTATCTATAGATATAGGAAAAAACGGAACAATATATTTACTATGACCAAAATAAACCTTAAATACAAAATGATATAGTATACCGATATAAAACACCTGTAGCACTTTAGCAATTTTTTCCACCTGTCAAAACCATATAACTAGAGTCTGTTTGTTTGTTGTGTTTATATGAAAATAAACAAAGGTAACTTTTGAAATAATCTCAGGTGTTAACATCAGCACATGAGTAAAGAAAACAAAGATGAAAGACAAGAATAATGGGATAATATCATTAAGTGTTGTTTGTTGTTATTTACCACGAGGATCTGATTACGTATAATGAGGACTTCGTGATAACAAGATTTTGCGATAGTCAAAATTAATTTCAATAAACACAGATCTCCAACATCAAAGAGCAGTATAAAAAAACCCAACAAAACAGAAAAGATAAAATATAATGCGGTACTACTACTGTTACTACTACCACTAATTTTTTTTTACTAATACTCAGAGAAATAAAACTATTATAAAGATAATCAGAATGATGATAACAGTTTCTAAAAAAAATATATCAAGGATACAATCAACAACTACCAAAAAAAAAAAATAATGATAATAATAATAAAGATAATTATAATAATAATAATAATAACAATAGTAATAATAACTATGATAATCTAGATACTTGTACAATTCGTATTAATGATAAAAAGTACAGGTAATAATATTAAGATACAATCACCAGTGAAAAAACAGAGATGTGGTCAGGTGCTTTGGAATAAGTGATTATGATATTGTTGTTATTGACAATGAAAATAATCTATATGAATATCATTATGATTACAATATGTTAATGAACTTATGATAATGAAAAAAGTAACTTTACTTTTGAAGTATATATGATAATAATACATGTTTTACTTCAGGTAATTAAAGCACATTTCCTATGATGTATGCCGACCTTTTTCTTGTTGTTTAATTTTTTATATTACTTAATCCTAAAATAAGAATGGCAACGGTAAAAGAATTCGACTTTGAAATCATTATTGAAAACAAATTTTCCCGCTACTGCTGTGTACTTTCATATATTTGGTGTTTTAGAACAATATCTGAAACAATTATTTCAAGAACAAGAATTTTCGCCCCCGTTTTATTTCGCCACATTCGCCCTTATCGTCAGTGGGCGAATTAAAAGTGGTAAATTCAACTAATAGGATGATGACGAGACTAGGGAAATTTAAAACAGGGCGAAATTGTTTACATGTGCATTAGGGCGAAAATAACACGGGGCGAAAATAACCCTTGGTACAGTAATTCGAACCAGTTACCTCACAAGAAGAATGCACACATGTCAACCAATGAGCCACGGCTCTGCAGAAAAGTGCACGTCTTGAAAGCATGAGCTCCTGGATCGGAGCAGCGGAGGATGCAATTCGCTTTTCCTGGTATTTGGAAAAGAGTGTAAAATCCGAGATTCCATGTCGTACTGGGTATTGAGGAACTCTCACTTTTCCGTGGCTTTAATACCCGAGTTAGCATAGACCAAAATTTGAAACCCCCCATCAACATTCGGTTGTGTTCTCTATATTATTAAAGAATTTTTGCTTTGTACAACAACATGGAGCAAATATAATTTACAACGAGGTTATGTCTTGCTTTAGTTTTTTTCATGCCGGAAATGTAATTTTTTTTCTTAAGCACACAAAAGTCGATCCGATCAGTCTGATTTTTACATTATGAGAGTATTTTTAGTTTAGCTTCTTTCAAGCTAAAATTGTTTACTTAAATTGTATAGAATTGTTATTCACTGTCGTTTGCAAAATGGGAATAATGTAGTAAGAATTTAAAATGAATTGATGAAATGTAGATACAGAAAAATACGTTTACATTCTACAAAATAAAGAACATAAATTGCCATAAATTCGTATCTATTGTCCACAATAATTCAAACGATAAGATAAAGTAGCAAGAAACCCGAAACATTTTTTTTCAAAATAATTCAAATGAAAATTGATTTAATAATGATTATTATTTTGTAAAAAAAACCCGTCAATTGTAAACTTAATTTCTACTATTTACTCGAATCAATATAGTATTTGTTTCTTATTCATGATTGACGTCTCCATATAAGTGAAAGATTCTTGAGTGGGACGTTAAATAACAATACAACAACACAACACTTTATTCATCATTTTTACGTATTATTTTGTTTAAATCAACATTGTCATAATTCAAGTGACTTTAATTGCAATATTATGTTGTTTATCTTAAGATAAGATTTGATGAGATATTAATTATTCTTAAGACTATTATTTCGTTGCAAAATTCCCTTAATTGTCTTTTCATATTTCTTCTTTCTTAAAACAATTAAAGCGTTAGACTTACATTCGGTCATGGTCAACAAAAAATAATCAAACATGAAAAAAAAAAAAATTAAAATAAAAACACGAAACGAAGAAAGAGAAAGGCATCTCTTCAACCAAAAGGAATTCAAAATACAGATTTCTGTTGACACAGATTTATAATATAATCAGCGTTCTGAAAAATTCCTATCATGATTTTATCTACTATTTCAGACATTTTGAAGGACTCCTGAATCGAGTAGGTTTAAACATTTTAATACTCCATGAAATTGGAGAGTTGGTAGATAGAGATAAAGGGGTTTGTTGACACTGGATTAGTTTACCGACGGGTGTCTTATTGTTTTCCTGTTTTAAGAATCCTTGAGAACATTAGAAAATTTTCTTTTAATACCTAACTATTCAATTAATTCTTTGAAATTCTTTTTCAGAAATTACTCGACGCCTGGCCTGGTTTAAAGTATTCCTTAAGTGGTGACATCCTATTGGAAACAGAAAGGCCGGTCCATGGATTTAAACCTAAATCCCTCGTCCTGAAGATGACTGGTGTTGAAAATAGATCCTCGAGGCATACACAAATAAGTGCAAAGTTTGCTAATAAGCACTTTCTGAATTGAACAGGAAATGCGTTTGTGTATATAAAACAAAGAATCGAACAATGAACATCGACGATGCTTATGCACAGAAATTTAAAGATATTGATGGAATGAAACCGATGAGGACACCCATATTTGTAATACAGACTAAGACTGTGAGAACGGAATTTGGATTGATGTTCATTTACTTAGATTTAATATCAACGCCATTAAAAATTGTGACATCGAAAAATAAGGATAAACGTTATGCTATATTTTGTGATATTAACATTAAATTCTATTCCTGAAATTATGTTTTTTTTCATTATTTTCTTGCCAAAGTCTTCATTATGAAGAACAATGTACTTCTAATACTACTACTACTACAACAACAACAACTACTACTACTACTACTACTACTACTACTACTAATGATGATGATTTCAATGGTAATACAACTGTTGATCTGTTGATAGTAATGATAATTGTAATGATAACTACGATATTGATGGAAATAATATAAGAAATAACTATAATATAAGAAGTAATGATAATAAAAACAACAATAATAATAATGATAATAATAATAAAAGTAATAATAACAATGATAATAATGATGATGATCATGATGATGATGATGATGATGACGATAATAATGATGATAATTTTATTATTATTATTATTATTTGTATTAATATCATTATTATTATTATTATTATTATTATTATTATCATCATAACAATAATAACATTTATGATAGAATTGGAGTAAATGGTAATATTGTTAATCGTAATAAATTAGCAGATCATTATTTCTTAATATTGAGTTCTGAAAAGAGAACTTAGCATTTCAACAAGGTCGAGATTTCCATTGCCCATTTTCACGGCGTTTAGCATGCGATCTGGGTACGTCGAATCTTTTCGAACGGTCACTTTGTCTCAGTCCGATTTGGGTTCACTTTTGTTTTTCATGTTGATGTCGTTTTATTCTGTAGGAGTTTAAACATAATTATTGGTACTTCTTTACTTATACCTTTTTATGAAAATAATTTTGAGCTCCACACGTAATGTGCGATCAAATGTCTCCATTTATCTCTATTCTGATATATTTCGCTAATACCCTTGATACTATCCGTAGTCAGGATTCGGCGTAAAAAATGAATGAACAAATATAAAATCAACAAACCCGAGGCAAAACCAGAAACAAATAAATGTACATTTACAGTATATAGCCAGGATAGCCGGTGTAGGCCGGTGTAGACCGGTGTAGACCGGTGTAGACCGGTGTAGGCTGTAGAATTGAAAAAAATCGCAAGTAATTAATGGTAACTACCCTCTTTACGATTTTCGGTATTATAGGGTTAAACAAGTTAGTTTGAATACGCCCTAATTTCTTGTTCGATTCATGGACTGAAGTCTTGGATACCTGACACGGTATGACCCCTGCCCACATGAATTAATTTGTTGCATATTTTCAAAATGGAAATATTTCACAATAATTCCTAAAGCTGATAATTGCTATATCCAACTATCTGTTGATAAGAATGTTTCCTTCTATATACCATCGTTTAGGCATGGAATATGTTCAATTATACATGAACCTTTGATTTAGAAAATAGGAGTCAGTTTTGTTACCTGAAAAACTTTCGAATTAACATACATGTCAAAATATACTCATTATATACGAGTTTCAGGGAGGCTAGTGTGGCAAGCACCACTATTAAGTAAAGTAATTTATTTTTGGTAAATATTTACAAATCAATTACAAAGACAACGTCAAATTTCAACGACTTTTAACGTCTATTAATTTCATACGATCTCAATGTTCAAGAACACACAAAGACCAACTGCGTTGTTTAAAAAAGAAACAAAATGAACCCCACATGGGCTTTTCACAAAAAGGGCAGACCTTCGGTGACGACTTTCAATGATTTAAATGCTCTTTATCAAACAGATATGTCAAGGAATATATGACTAATTTTCGCAAGGTTAAATGCATGAAAATGTTTCCCAATAAAGTGTTGAAATAGTTACATGTCTAAGGGCCTTTAGACATGCACCGGGCCAATGAAAACGACGTTTTTGAAGTCGTAAGTGCTAACGACAAGAGAGGACTGTTATGTTACTAGTGTTTCTCAGTGTGAACCTTGCTATGCCAAAGAATCTCTCGCAGCTGGGTAGCTGTGAAACGAAGTTTGAGTACAACCGTCGAAGTGGTAAAACAGGCAAGAGCGAAACGTGACAGAAACTAAATACACCTTTTTGTTTTAATTCTGGATATAGATACTTAAGTAACAGATTAATAAATAATCAGCAGCGTAACTGATATTCCCTGCTGAGGTGGCAAAATAATACCAAATGATAAAGTAGTGACTTGAAAATTAACTAATTTCACCTCATTCTAAAAAGCTAAATACTTTTTGCGTTGCACCTATACATTTTTTTACTACTACTACTACTACTACTACTACTACTTCTACTACTACTACTACTACAACAACTACTACTACTACTACTTCTACTACAACTTCAACATCAAATACTACTACAACTACTACTACTACTTATACTACTATTACTACTACTATTTCAATCTCTACTTCTACTACTACAATTACTACTACTACTACTACTACTTCTTTTTCTATAACAACAACAACAACAGCTACTACTACCACTACAACTAGTATTACTTCTACTACTACTACTACTACTTCTACTACTAATACTAATACTACTACTACTTCTACTTCTACTACTACAACTACTACTACTACTACTGCTGCTGCTGCTTCTACTACTACTACAACTACTACTACTACTACTACTACTACTACTACTTATACTACTATTACTACTACTATTTCAATCTCTACTTCTACTACTACAACTACTACTACTACTACTACTACTACTACTACTCCTACTACTACTACTACTTCTTTTTCTATAACAACAACAACAACAGCTACTACTACCACTACAACTAGTATTACTTCTACTACTACTACTACTACTTCTACTACTACTACTAATACTACTACTAC
>JACSZP010017935.1:0-23528 GCA_016161895.1 Pinna nobilis | reverse complement strand
ATTTTTCATTTTTCAACTTTTTTCAAATCATAAATTTCTTTATAAAGTTAAAAGACATCAATATACCTCCATATACGATTTACCTTTCGTGCAGACCGTCGATAACGATACAATAACTTTCTGAGCATCATACCATAACACATTTGCCAATAAAGGTACCAGTGAGCATTTTATTAACAAAGTCTGTCGTTTGTATTACCTATCATGTAACCAAAATTGCAAATAAAAAAGTAACATATCCCGCTTATAAAATAGCAATGTTTCCTATACTTGAATTCAATATGAGCTGTCGGCGGCGTATTTGGACCAAATCAGCTATAAAATAGAAGGTAAAGTACATTGATATACCTCACATTAAAAAGGATAAGAAAAGACTACAATTTCGGGCTTTATAGAAGAAAATGTATATCGCAAATTTGACCGCTGGGTTTCGTTAACGTTAGTAATGAAACTGAATGTACAAGTTAATACCTATATAAGCAGGACGCTGCCTGACCCGTAGATTTATACATAATTCCCATGAAGAATAGAAACTACGTGATAATTTATTTTTTTCTATATTCCTATGATTGCGTAATATGTATATTAACTCGATGAATAAGGAAACTTGTTGTACACCAAGTCTATCTAATTTAGATGTAATGTTCGATTCCATTTTCGATGTGTCAGAATGTTAATGGGAAATTATACGAGTTTATTTGACTCACGGTAACATTCGTAAAACAGTACCGTAATAGTAGCAGTTTCGCAATTGAAGAATCAACCGAATGGATACCACGGGTACATTTTATCATTGAAATAAATATCTTTTTGTAATTTTCAACATTATATGATCTCTTTGGGATATATACGAGACAAAATATTACATAACATCTGACAACTGCCATTAAACTGGAATAAGAAATGAACTTATTATGTAACATTTGCATTGAATGAAAGGTAAAATGTCTGTGTGAAGATTGTACTACAAGTCGACTACCGGGGTGGCACTACGGCTACTCGCGAAGAGCCAAACATTGTTGATACTTTTTAGAATTACGTATAAGACCCGGATTTTTGAATACAAAGCGGTGTCGGCACGTGAAAGAACCACCCCTCTTCTACGTATATAACAACCGAGCATAGGCAAAATGTGTATTACATCACCATTTTCTTAATTTTTATTATTTGTTCATGTGATTATGACTGCAAATGACGAGTGACTTGTGTTTACATTACGTCACATTCGACAATCTTCTGAGCATATATTGAGTTTTTCAATTTTCTCTGGTGGGGAGGGTTACCATTTTTTATTTAATCTAGGTGCAAACAACCCAAGATTACACTGGCAAACTGTCTCATAACATAGGTGAATAAAGAAAAGTATCAAACACGCAGTGCAATGTTGCGACTGTCAAATGGGATTATCTCATAATACGTTAAACTGGACAATTGGGTTTCTTATAATAGTATGTGGTATCCCAGATTATGTTTTATTCACAGGAAAATAATGTATTGCATGAAAATGAAATAATATTACAGAAAGTGCCATTTAACAATATGTAACAAAATTATTACATCTGTCAGTACGTTTTCATCGACATATTTTCAGCATTCGTTGTGTTTTATTCTAAATCCAACTACAGTCATACCTATCTATAAAAGAGAGTTATAGAAAATTGTCTTGAGAGGCAGATGGCCACTATATACAGGTTGCTTTGTTAAGATTTGTTATGGTGATTTTGTAAAGTGAATTTCATAGACAGGTGCTCTTAAAATGTGGTGTTCTTTATTGCGAGTTCGAAGTGAAGTGTCTATTTTAGAGGAAAACAGTCAACTAGGCACTAAGTTGTACAGTTTGAACATGAGAAAGAATATCACACCATATTCAAGAATTAATGTACCGGTGACTCCAATCTAATTTAAACGCGATCTTCAATATTCTTCGTTTTTTTTATTAGACGCGTTTGGTTATGAGATGCGTGTAGTTGACGCCTTTCAACAATACGGCTATGACGTTGCCCTTTGTTGAAAGGCTTCGGCTACTCACATCCGCTCGTATCGTTTACGGCACTGAACGCACCTTAATTATACCGTCGATTTCTGTAGGCAGAAATTTGATTGGTTATTTGCAAAGGTCATAGGATTTTCCCTCTCAACGGGGTTTAATTATATCTGCAAGAGAGGTGCGCGTTTAAGATAGCGTTTTAATTAGATTCAGGTGAATTTAGCTTTTAAAACAAGCCGTGGGACTAAAATATTAACCGGAACTGTCCTTTTTAAGAATTCTCCTGATTCATTGGAGATACTTTTTTAGTGAGATTTGCGTAGAAAAAAGGTAGAATAAAAAAAAAGGAAAAGTTAAGACACGAAAACAATTGAGAATCTCGAATGACACCCGGTACCCGGAAGTACTCTGGGTCTTATGCTAGCATGCTAAATGTGTCGCAAGTTTTCCTACGAGAACATTCCGGTTCAGCAAAATATCAGGTCCGACCAAAAAAAAAAGAATTACTTCCGTGAACTAAAACTTTTCTCCAATCAATCGTTATCAAATTGTTTTATGAACAATTACCCCTTTTTTATCTTTTATATTTCGTTCTCTATTGTTTATTGCTAAATTGTCTTGGTATCCAATAATGTATTCCTGTCTTAATAGTAATTAATTACTTATATTTCGAAATGCCCACAAACATATGTTACCGTGTACTATAATGCCGATTTAGTTTTATATATATTGTGTCAAATTCCTACTTCTAGAAACTAATTGTCATTTTCGCCTTTACTCTAATCTATTCATCCTATCTGCTAATATAATCATGAGTTCAAGGTATCGCAACAAATACAAATAGCATATCTATTTACCAATGTAGATTGATTTTATGTGATTAAAGTCAAAAAGACGGAAAAAAGCAAATAAATTCCTAATAAATACCACAATACGAACGCGTAAAGAGCTCCGTTTCATTACGTCTTCGTACTATTGAACCTGCCTTTGACAATATTTACCTTTACTGGTTTGTTTACTTCAATTAAATGTCGCCTATTAAATGTAAGGAGTTACCGTTCTTGATTCAAGAAGTCTGGCCCGGTGTAAGATTATTATTTAATTTCGTATTCTCGTGATCGGATCAATCATTGAACTGGTCAATCATTGAGTTACATTTTTTCCGGAACGTTAAGTGTACTCCGTTTCCGTTTCGAATAGTTTACCTGCGTTTCTTAAATGATGCGATACTGTTGGAACTTTGGAGACGTGGGAATCAGCACCCAGGTGGAATTTTAGTAAATATAGGTAAATAAACTGGTTAGAATATGGATTACATGTAGATGATCATTGACACATAAATTCGAGGTCATAGCTGGTAAGCATAGCAATACATACTTATATTAATTAAGTTTTAAATTCGCATTATTTCTGTGAAAACTTTTAATACTGAATACCATTTACGTTTTGACATAAGCGAGAAAATAAGAAAATAAAATCAAACGATCTGATGTCGCTATCTAAATGAGTCATTATATCAAATATGCAAATGTTTTAGTCATACACTTAGTTAAGATGTCTGGATATTGATATGAAAATGTTTCAGCTCATGCAGATATTAATTATTTGTAAATACTTTGGACCATTTACATACTTGATTATTTTTTTTTAATAAAGAAAGAAGTAGAATCTAGAAGAGTTATGTAAATAGAAATCGGAATTGAAACCTGGAGCGTGTTTTCTTATATTAATGTTGGATATATTGACCAATAAAACTTGCATTGGATGGATTTCAAATCAATGTGGATAGAATACATTGTATTTAAAACGCAAGACTTTTCAATTCTGCTTCTTATTCGGCAATTATTTTTTGAAATATATTTTATGTAAAAGTGATACATTTTTTCTTTTTGATCAACTATCAAATACAAAAAGTACGAATTGACTTTTTATGGTTACACAATTGTATAATTTTATAGAACACAGTTGCTTTTCCTTTTGGTTACAATTGCGGAGGATATAGAGGAGAAGAGACTCAAATACTATGAGAGTTACCAAATGAAGTTTTCGTTTATTTTGCTATACAGACACAAATACTTTATACCTATAGTCCTTTTAAAAATCTGAGTACAGAATTAAATACAGTTTTAAATAATCTCGGCAAAGTGGATCTCCGATAGTAAATGTCGATATAAGCTATAAAAGGTGAAATACAAAAGTTCACAGAGGAATGGATCCAATTAATGGAAAACATTTAACTAATTTGATATTTTGATCCACTTTGCCAAAGAAAACTTTGCTTTAAAACCCAAAGTTTTTTTTTTTTTATCTCTGCTTCGTTTTTCTTTGATTGCCACTCAACGAGTGGGGAATTGCATCGAATATGTCATTTTCTTTTCTCGGTTGGTTGGTTGTGTTGTTGTTTAACGTCCAACTTAAGAATCTTTCACTTATACGTAGACGTGAACGTGTATCGGTGAAGGGCAATAAATTTTGTCTTTACTCTGCACATATGACTGTAGATGATCAGGAAGAGTTCTTTAAGGTGTCGACACCAACTGTCACATGAGACCTCGGTTATACTGTCTCATCTGAAAGACAAGGAAAGGGAAACACAGCGTTGCTCGGATTCGAACTCACAACCCCACGAGGTCACAGCGACCCCTAGTTCTTCTCTAAGTTTTATAAATGAACCGAACCATATGACTGATATGTGCGTGGCGTAAAAGGCATAGCGGTCAAATTTACCAATTAAATAGCATCTGCGTCACAAAAAATACATGAAAAAAATCAATCAGTCAATCAATCAATCAATCGATAAACAAATAAATAAATGAAACTGGATATCAAATGTCCACTAAACTACTCAGTTATGTAATCAGTTACTAACAAAGTTTTATCGATTTTTGTCTAAATGATATTTGACAAATGGAACCATTTGCTTAAATGTAGTTAAGTAACTTTTACAAATGTTATTGATTTTTGTTGTCATTACAAAATACTTATTCGTGATTATTGAACACCTATGTTTAGAAAAAAAACGTTTATTTGTACATACACACGAACGCATATCCTCGGGTCATTGAGAGATGGCGATCGAAAATTGACGTTTTGCGGTTACCGAAAAATGTATCAAATATTTACTCAGAAAAATAAAATAAACAAAAGAAAAAAGAATCAATATTTGTGATAGATAGATCGATAAATATGATACATAAAGAGGAGTGTCAAATTTTAAATCAACAATGGTATATATTTTTTTATAACTATAAGACTTAATGTACGTGATTTTGGTATGACCACTAGCAGTATCTGTTAATGAACTATCTATGAATTAAAAGAGAAAAATTGTTAATTTATATATCAGGTAGAATATAATAAGAAAAAAAATTCGACAAATTGTTATATTTATATGTTGAATGAATTATTTTCGATGATTTTTTTATATTCAAGATGACAGTTATTGTATACCCGGAGAATTTCGTTTTTGCTTGAGGTTTTTCGGATTTTTCTGGGTGTTTGTTTATTTGTTTGTTTGTTTTGTTTTTTGTTTAACGTCCCACTCAAGAACATTTCACTTATATCAGTTTATATCATTTTTTCATATTTTACTTATATGTTCCCTTTATTACACGTTAAATCGCTCAATATGTTATATAGACACACATATTATACATAGGTGAAGGGCTTATGTCTATGGCTGATTTGTATGATTACCGAACATTGAAATTCGTACCCTAGGCCTTCCGTACACAAGCCGATGTTCTAACCACTAGTCCACATAAACATATATTACATTAAGGAAAAAGTACGTTATCAATTTGATTTATATTGCGCTTGTTAATATTTCGAAAAGAGCATTTCATATATCATTAAGAAAAATAAGAACCCGTTTACTTGTACTGCAATTAAAATTTAAACCTCCTACTAGCAGTACTCATAAATGTTGTTCTTTAAATATACAGACTTTGGTTTATTGGTTGAATACAAATAGAATCTAAAGCAGAAAATATTATCATAACTTGTTCTTAAAGTCTCAAAACATACAATTTACAAATAGAAAAAGTCATGTTGTATTGGATTATTGTCCGAAATATTCTCAAGGAATGAAAGAAAAGAGTTTTTCTGAACGACAGTTGTTGTCGAAACAGATTTAGGCTAAAAATGGAGTGTATTTTGTTGGACTTTAAAGTGATTGTATAAATCTTGGTAATATTTACTGACTAGGGCCTGTAGGGAATTTAGAAAGATTGCTGAGAATTTAGAGAGATCGCACTTAAAGTCAATATACTTTTTAAATCAAGTACAGAAATGACTTTCTTTTGCTATCCTACTGTTGTTATTTTCATCCTAAAATGGTTGAAATAGAAGATACCAAGGGACATTCCAAATAGAATAAGTCAACGACAGACAAAATAGTGGCCAAAACAAAAAGGAGACAAAATTACAAACAGAAATACACAAATACACTTATTACTAAAGATTGAGTAACACGAAATCTACTAAAACCGAGAGTGAGTTCAGGTGCTCCGGAAGGGTACGCAACTCCTGCTCCACGCGTGGCACCCGTCGTGTCACACATTTTCGAATACAATTCGCCCAATGTTTTAAATTCATGACAAACAAAATTAGTTTGCTTACATAGGAAATAAGTACAACCTCATCCGTTTCGCAACATCCAAATCTGTCTGTAAGGTCAATATAGATACAATCTCGAGACCCTCGTATTTAAAGATTGTCTAGAGCAGCGTGTTATAAAAAACAGGCCACACTGATAAAATTGTTATTGGCACAGAACGCTAATAAGGAATTTTGTACTATACAGAAAAAACATTTCATCTAAAGAAAAGGAACAATCGTTATTAGAAAAATTTATTTGACTCTATTCAAAGAAACATCATTCAATTATGGAGATTGTTGTCTATATGCCATTTCTGTATTCCTGATGACAAAGGCATTTCTTATTATGCCAAAGCAACAAGATTTTCAACAAGAAAGATGAATGAGAGATATTTATCAGTCAAACAGACACATCAATAGAATCAATAATGAACGAAAATTTGCACTGGTGTTCAAATGCAAACAACGTGTCGACTCGTTAAATTGTTTAATAACTTCAGATTTTCCCCTTCATAATACCTGTGCTCAGTGGCGCTTAAATGACATTTTTCACTTCAATACCTGAATTTGTAAACGCCTTTCTTTTATTCTCTTGAAACATGCATTCTTTCACAAGAAAATCCATTAAGACTTTTTTGGTGAGGTACATGAACCAATGACACGTAACGACAGGCTGATCCGATATGCATTCATGTCTTGTCGGTAGACGGGTGGCTGTTATGCACGCGTCGCGGTAAATAAAATAGTCGTTACTGATTGTAATGAGTTAGGGTGCCTTTAACTGTCAAATATAAAGATCAGACAGCACCCGAGACTTCCGTTAATTGAAAGAGGCTTGATGCTATATACATTTTTTAAAAGTTTCGTCGGTATTGGACTGTGGTGATCTATTGGACCTAACCGTTGATAAATAGTAAGAAATTTCTGTTACATTATTTGTTTTATATCAGTCTCGCCTTGTGTTTGTTTCTGATAACTGCATTTCTAGCCATTCTCGGATACTCTACTCATAATTTGTGCTTTAACGTTAAGGAAGTAAGTCCTGTTTCGATGGGTTTTAGAGGAATAAATTGACCCAACCTGCTGTAGAAATTTAAAACGACGTCAAGTCATTGTCGCAATAAAAGGTTTAATAGCGAAATGGTCCCAAGAAATCATTTTGTCTTTTTACATGGAACGAAGACATAGTCAAGTATTAAGAACTTCATTTAGAATTTTAGAGAATTTTTTCCTCAGAGTTATGAGTCATATTAATAGTAAGTCGAATGAAAAATGAATTTCATAGTTCATCCAATTTAAAGTTTAATAGTTAAAGGACATATGTTCCCAAAAAGGAAACATTATAAAATCAAAAATCGATTCCTTTGAAACACGAATGCTTTATTTAACTCCTGGTAAGTAGCTGTTGTTGTTGTTGTGTTGATGTTTAACGTCCCACTCAAGAATACTTCACTCATATGTCTGCCGTTGAAGGGCGACACATTTTACCTATGTTTGGCACTCATGGCCGTAGAGCACGATAGGTTCTTTAACGTGCCAACACCTACAGTGACACGGGACCTCGGTGTTTACTGTCTTATCTGAAAGACAGGGGCGTTTCTCTTTAATGCAATTGATTATTTGGATTTATAAATATCTAATTTGAATCTGTTGCTACAATTGAGTATTCAATTCGTCTAACGATTACATAATATTGTTTAAGAAGAAAAAAACCTTTTTTCTATTAATTAGAGAACGGAATGTTTTGATCATGGGATATCTTTTAATCTATATTGTAATTTCTCCGAAGATTAAAGTATGGCCTCTTCTATAGCATTAATCCTGTTGGCGTGAATCATAGAAACGTCACCTTTAGTCGACCAGTGTTTGATGTCGGATTCTCCGTATGTTATTCATTGCACATTGATTTTATTGCTTTGACAATTTTTGGGGGTGAAAATAGGAACAGAACTTTACTCTCATAATTAGTTACATTTCAATATGACTGGAATAAATAGATGGCAGAAGTACGATTTCAAAAAACGTACTAAAAGTAAAAATATACCACTTATTTTATTTATGTCCTTTTCTCCTTAGTTTCAATTCTTTGTTTTATTCTTTTTCGGTTTTTTAGAAAGGAGAGAAGTACCTTTCATATTGATCTAAAGTAGTTACATCACCTTATGAAAACCCAATTTCGTCACTTACATCGATCGCCCCTTTTTAGTTTGCCTACTATTCGTTTTTATTTGTTACACTGGCAAATAGTATCTACTTGAAATGTATTTCATGTAAAAGTGATCAATTGCTCTTTTTGAGCAACAATCAAATATAACAAATGTTACTTTCAACAGTGGGTGGAGTCAAATGGCTATGGCATAACCGTGCGATCGTTCCAGTTTTCCTGTGTCGTAAATGTAATTTGTGAATTGTTCCTTAAAAAAGTGTCACTTTTAAAACTTTGATCAGGTGCGTCTTGCACTGTGTTTTATTATTTTGTATTTTCACGTTTTATAACTCTCTTGTGGGGAATTATAACTGCAGTGTCATCGAACGATGTGCTATTTCCTATGTTGTTCTCTAGGTATATCTCAAGTCGGCCTTTTTCTCTTTCTTCAGTTTTTCTCGTTCTCTCTCTCTCTCACTCTCTCTCTCTCTCTGTGTGTGTACGGATAATTACACACAAACACAAACACACACATGCACTCTCTCTCTCTCTCTCTCTCTCTCTCTCTCTCTCTCTCTCTCTCTGAGAATTAAATGTCTAGATGCTAAATCTAACGAGACTCCAATCTTTACTAACCATCATACATTAATCTCTTGTTCTCATCGGATGTGAGTTCTATATCCAACGTTGTTCTTTACCATGAATATTTGATAATTACAGGTAAGATAAAATATTACTATAAGCGGATATTATATAATACCTATTTGTACAATACTGAAAGAAACATAACTGTGATAAGGTTAATCATGCTATGGTGTTTAATAATTTAGTTATTGATTTTTGCAATATTCATTTTCTTATTTCAGAGTAATCGTTGCATCTTCCACAAAAGCACAGAAAATGAAAACGGTACTTCATGTTCTGCAATTAATGCTTGGAATCTTGAATATTCACATGGCATTGGGATCTTCTACAAATCAAAATGCCAGCAGTGTTACGAGGTAAGATATTAATTCTTGTCTGTTACTTACTCACCAAATCAGCTGTTAGGCCAGCTGACAGGTTCTGCTGTGCCCGAGTATCAAATCTGTTACTTCCATACAACCACCGAGTTTCTCACTTCTTGCTGTCGCTGGGTCGATTTTGTTTGTTTGTTTGCAATTGTCTTCTTTACATACATAAAAACATGAAGAGGACTTAGACAATAGGAATTATGGGGTTGTTTGTTAATAGTGATTAAGATCTCTGTCTTTTAAAACATTGAGCCATTTACAGCCTTGGCGCAGGGTCGAATCTACTTTGCGCTTAGTCTTAGTCATTAGTCTTGAATTTGCAATGATGCCAGTAGGTGGTGTTTACAATCTTCTAATCGTATTGGATAGAAGGACAGCTTGCTTGGACATTTGTACCGGAGTACTACAAACATTGCTTACCAAAGCAATGAAGTCTCTTACTTTAAGATGACGTAGGTTCAAACCTTGCTTGAGCCTTTCCTGGCAAGAGAAGGCCCACAGAAATCAAAGTATCCGTGATCTGGCTGTACCCATTGTTCATAAAATTTGACATAACTTTGTAATTACCGATGTTATATAGGTATGTTAAAATGGCTACGGTTACTACAGAACAGTATCAAGTGAAGGTTTCTTTTACTAGCCACCCGTACTGTGACACAAGGGCAAGTTTTAACTGTCTCGTCAAAAGGGCAAGAATAACCGACCACGGCGTAGCGCGTATTCGAACCAACACCTCATAATAAATGTCCAGTTTTTCTTTCGCCTGTCAAATTTTAACCTCGGTAAATATTACCAAGGACTGAAATAAAGCTCGGCGTTAAATTATATTGCTTGGCAATTATATCGTAAAGGTTAAAATTATCGTTTTGTCAAAAAAAATTATAAAGTTTTGGAAATTTCGCCAAGCACTGAGGCTTGGTTACTATATTTTTCATACCATGGTTGTATTTAAACCTTGTATAAATTTAATTGACAATTGAACAGTTGGACCCGGAAGGTGAATACGCTAAGCTCTGGGTCACGGTGTCCCCCAGTAAGTCTTGTTCAACATCAAAACTTTCTCCTTTCAGTAACGATACCATAACGTGTGCTAGAAAAATTGTGTTCTATCTCGGGTACTTAATCTACATATTTACGTGTATCTTATAAATATTTATATTACTTAATTGGATGAGTCTCTTCCTTGTTGCCATATAGACAAATTGCAGTTGATAGAAATTACGTTCAGGTAAGCTTAAACTACCCGCAAGGTATTAATGAAATTGATTAGCGATGTCGATTTCGCATGAGGACTAGAGCATTGTAATGATAATTGTTTCCTTATTTCTGTTATAGTTCCACAAACAGGAGGTAGGTCAATTGTAGCAATAGATTATATTGCATGGGTGAATATATATCTTCTCCTAAGTTTCTTTAACAAATTTCCCACTATTGTAACCCCTGTTGGGCAGTTTATTGAATGACCTCTTAACGTATTATGTGTTCCTTGAAAATAAAAATTGAATGGTTTTAAAATCTAAATGTCCCAAGCAATCAGAAAACCAATATGCATGTATGTTTTATGATGATTTTAGATAACTCCCGAATTGTAACATTGCTAACATTTCACTAGTACTGTTCGCAAAACGATGCTTAACGGATATCATGAACCAGTGTTGACACCTTACACTCGGATACTTAGGCACAAAATAACATTTAGATTACACCCTAACCTGCCTAAGCCATCCATTGATTTAAAGGAGTACCTTCCACGTGTGGCCTAAATGCATGCCTTCCAAAATGGTTTTTACTATACAAATCCCCTTAATTAACAGACCAATCGTCATTTGTGACACTTTTTGTAATTTCCTTTGGACAGTGTCTAAAAAAGGGTATTGTATTGTATTATTTATTTCTGTATTGAGATACATAATGTTTCAGTAAACAAAGAATTGTCTGTTTATTTTTTTCTTTAAAAGGAAACCTTATCACGATAGTAGTGCACATGTCATATTTTCTTTTTGTTATGACAAAGCAGATCAAAACTTGTTTACTCCTTTACCCTCAATTTTTTTTATCAAAGTCAATAAAAGATAGAACAAATCGTTTCCAACCCAAACCTTAACAAAACTGATCCGCACCACTTTCTGTCTCCTCCTTCTCTCAATTTCTCACTGTCTCACAAAACTGTTCGCTCACTGTAACTGCCTGTGTGAGTGTTTGTGTTGTGTGTAGGCAAGTAAGCAACACGCAATATTGTAAAATTGTGAGATGTATGTTCAGTGAAAGATGTACATGTATTAGAGGCAGATTCATATAGTATGCAAGAAACCAACGCCATGGTCTTAGAAAGTTGAAAAATTACGATTGGTCATTTCAAATATGTCTTGCAGCCTTATCAATACTTAACGTTCATGCTTTTTACTTATCATAACTCCAATCAGAAATTTCTCATGACTTCCACTTCCAAGTTTTTACAATACATATACATGCATAATCAGAGTTCTGTCTTTCCTGTTCCCGTTTTCTGACATGAATTTTATGATTTCTGAAAGGATCTAAAGCAACTTTATTGAACTCATGACACGATGAAACGACCTATTTCGGGAGTCTGTATCAACCAATAAAATCGTTTTACTGGTATTCTTTGTGGCACGAACTTTTTGCAATTTTTACGATTTTGATTTTGTCCGTATTGAAATGAAAATGAATAAAAAAAACGATCAGAATTCATTTAAGTAAGTAAATATCAATAATGAAGAAAGGGAAGAAAGGAAAAAATTAACGCAAATTCGTTCACGTTTAAGCATAGTCAGTAATAATGGATCCCATTTATCTATAATTTACTAATCTAATTTTTGCGATTTCATTGATATCGCGAAATATCACGAAAGTTGAAGACAGCAGAAAACAACAATCACATTATATGCATATTGCAAATAAACGATCAATGACGGATAATGGCTTTAACGAGACAATTATATTCGTCTGGTGCCAGTTATCACGTGCGGACTTCCAAAATCCAGGTAGCTGTGAATTCACTGTATCGAAAGGGTCGCGACACGTTTTCATCAGAACATGACGTCAAGGAGTTTCGTTATATCCTTTCATTTCGATAGGTCAGATAAACGAGAGCACGTTATAACCAGATTTTCATTAGATTGCGATTTTTGAAACTTAGAAGGCGTGTTTATTCCAGGAAAATAGATCAGAGCAATATCATAATATATATTAGAATACTTTGAGGTACTTCAGTATATATAATGTATGTGCGGGAATGTGCATGTGAAACATACGTATATATTATATGTACAACTATTTGTATGCATGTGTATGAAAATAGTTACATACAGATGAATGTGCATGTGCGTGAAAAAACATAGATATTTATATATGTCCGTGTTAATGTGTACCTAATACCTACACATTGGTTGTTAGAGTGGTTTTTTTTTAGTTCTTTATCGTATTTCCATTTAGACAAAGGATTCTTGATGATATTCTCAACGGATACGATTCGAGGATTTCACCAAATTTCGATAAAGGTAAGGTTTTTATCAAAATGTTCACTGTTTTGTTTGAATGATGGATTGTTATGAAATTTTGGCAGCTGGGTTACTGTTAACATTTTTTTTTCAGAAAGAACCTTACGATGAAAATCACTCTTACGTTGTTTGTGCGTAAAATCTTTATTCTTGTTTGTTTTACAAAGAATATCTTTTTGTCAATAAATATATAGTCACAGTTGATTTATATAGAGCTCACGGCGGGAGTGACTGTTAGCTACTATTTTTTTTTTTTTTTTGCATTCCTTATAGGAATTATGAGATCGATCACTGTTCGTTACCTGCACCTTTTCATATAAATGATGTTAAACAGATTTTACCAAAATTGGTCAGTTTTAATCGTAAAATAGACCAAACATGATAAACTGAAAAACTACTGACTTACGATTCTGAGTGATTTCATTCGTAAGATATTTTTGTGTGATAAAGGTCCATGGTGTTTACTTATAAAACATGTTTGCGTATTTAGAACTACTTCGTTTCTTGCATAAAATTTGGTTTCAGGGCTTGTTGCCTCGTTTTGATTTCTGCTACACAGCTGAAGAATCATTATGTACCTAACTTAGATTTTCTAATACAAGACTGTAATTGTGTTTCATTGTTTGATTTTAAAATGCCTGCAAAGAATTATAAGTGAAAGCCCTTGCTTGGTATTTAGGGATTTGGCAGTCAGCGTTCCTGAATGCTGTTGAAGGGCGCTAAATGATGGCCTCTGCTCGGTTGTTTTGGTCATTCAACTGTGAGGCATATTAAGAGTCTCATCACCGTCACGAGACCTCTTTTTTAAATTTCCTTCAAAGGACAGAATAACGTAGTCGCCTATGCCGATGCTCGGGCCCATGACCTTTGGGTCGGGAGATCACGAATAAGCTATAGTTTTACAAGAACGAACAAACTAAATATGTAAAAAAAAATTGATGTACAAGTAAAAATTGTATTTAACAAATTGCTTCCAAGTGTGCAAAAGCAACAATATTTGTGAATATTCCATCTGTGATTTGAAAAGCAGCTGTCAAAGAAAATCAATTTCTGAGATTCCTTTGTATTATTAAGTATATTTTATACTTACGTACAAAAATCACGAATTTGTTAGACTGTAGAGTGGTCAAGTTGGTTACAACTTGAAATGTTATAATTTCGAAAAAAAAAGAGGCGATCAATAAAACATCGATTACCAATTTACTATGTTTGAAATAGTATTTGAGTGTAATTAAAGATTTAGAACATTCGGACTGATTTATTTTATCTGACAAAAACAAACAAAAAGCAGGTGAGTGGTGGGCATATAATTGGATTATTTATTTTATTGGACAGCAACAATATAGTTCTCGTCAACGTATCAAATGGTAAATACAGTAAAATGCAATGTCTTCCAAATAATCTTATACAAAAAATGGAGCTGTGAATGTTGCAGCTGTGATAGCATATATAGGTATTATCGTCATTCACTTGTTAAGGCAAAGGGGTCGAGATTTTGAGAATTTACACTGTGTTGATGAATCTTACTAAACTTTAATCTGTGCGTCAGCCTTACGTTAGGTGAACGTTCGATGAATAAGAACGTTTATGGACATATTTCTAACATATACCTAACGCACAGATACTTATTGATGATTGAGTAATGATTGAGTCCAACACAAATATAGCGTCGGGATATTCAGATAATTATCATATACAGAGTATAACTTGATGTATAGGCCAAAACACTCACAAGAAAGAACATATTTTTACCTGCACACATTTTATGTTGGGCCGACTGTGTTTTTGCATAGCTCACCGTATACTAACGTATGCCCAACGATTCAAACATATGAGAAACGACAGAGAAACGAATAGCGACGTATTCCAACATTTTTGTGTTGTTGTTGTCGCGCTGTTGTTTGACGTCCCAGTCTCAGTTTTTACTGTCTCATCCGAAAGACAAAGACGGCCAACCGCGGAGTTACGCTGCGGGAATCGAACCCCTGACCCATCGATTCGAAGTCGAACACGCTAACCACTCGGCCACGGAGGCCCCATGAACAGTATGCAAATTTGGTGCTTATGTACTTTTTGTAAAACGTTGCTAACTTCGGCACACTTTATCGAAACGTGCTTGACCTAACAATATATATATATAGATTATAGACCAGAACTTCTCACAAATGTTATGTCCCCAGCTGAGTTGTTATGATAACGTTATGATATCATTGCTTTAAATCAATTTTAGTTTCTCTAAAATTACTAATTAAAATATTTAGTTACAGACTATCCGTTTTTTAAATATCTCATAACAAATGCAAGAGAATAAAGACACGGATATGCAACATTGCATATACATTGCATTGCATGACTCTAGCACACTTTGAAATACTGAACTTTGGTATGGCAGACTTTTCAACATTGACCATCCGTTCACAAAGGAAGATATAATTACGATAGTCTTGATACATTATAGCTCGTGTTGTCAGATTAAAGACTTTTGCAACAATTATCGAACATTCACGAGCCACTTCACAAATTGTAAGCAAAGATGCACTTGGGTAAAATTGAATTGTCTTCTACCTATAATAAATCAAAGCCTGTATACTTAGTGATATCAAATCGCATATAATGAATAGGTGTAATTAATAACAATAAGTAATTTCGAAATATATGGCATTATATAAGGTACGAGTGCAATAGGTTACCTATAATTAGGTTTCCAATGAGATGAGATGAATTATAAATTGATTTTTCGCTGTAAAGTGCTTACGATTCATTTACAACAAATTACAAGCTTAAATCAATTGATCTCACAATGCGACCATGAATTTAGGGACATTCACGATAAAGGCATTGATTCTTTTTAACCCTTACCCTAGGGGTGGAATGCATTAGAACCCCGAAAATATGCCGAGGTTTTGTTTACTTTATTTGATACCGGTTGGAATACAATTTGAAAACACGTTAACTTTATTTAGAGTTTTGGTTGTCATTTTGCTTGGTAATTTATACCTTGATTCAGATAATTCGATAGACACGCGTCTTAAACGCATGTGCGATATCACGTGGGCAGTGTCAGTATTCTAAATATTTCAGAAATATATGAACATGTATATATATATTTACAATTGCTTATACAAAAATGCACTAACCAAAATAAATCAGTGCATAAAATAATTTCAACATATCAAGATGTAGTTAATCTTATTTGAATGATACATTTTCTTAATTTTTTTAAAAAGTTTTTGCTGTAGTCCTGCCTACATACGTATCAATTTGATACTGCCGTCGTAATATGCTATAAATGCACAGTTAGGGAAAACCGCCGTGGCTCCGTCATTAGCTTGCTGGTTTTTAGATCGCGAGGTCTTGGGTTGGTAGCAGAGGGGACTGTTTTTTTTTCTCTCCTTCGGTAAAAACCCGTTGGCCCGTCACCTCAGGTGTCGGCATGGCAAAGAACTCTGATTTTTAAACGACAGTTAATGCCTTGTCTCTAGCCCTTCCATATAAGTAAGGTTCTTGAGTTGAATGTTAATACAGTTTTGTCATTTCGATCGTTTAAAATTGGTACAAAATGTTAACAGTACACCCCTTTCACAAACTTTGAAGAATTGACAGTAATATGATATACATGTATGTTTATGCATCATTATTACATGAAGTTAGTATTTTTGTTCTTTACCCCTGAAGGAGCGACTCCGTTCTTTAATTGAAAAATCAGACTTATTTTCGAGTTGAAACTGTTTTTCTATAATATTTTTCTTTTGGTTTTGTTGTGTTGTGTTCTATTGTCTGGCTGTTGGGTTAATTTATATATTTTTTATTGTTAGTTTGCAAATTACCTTAATTTCTTCGTAAATTTAACCACTATGATAGATTTATATGTCATTTGAAAACCACTTTTTATATAAACTATACTCTTACATTTTATAGATATACCCGTTTTGGATATTGTCCAGATATACATACTGAGTATGGACTCCATAAGTGATCAAAGTATGGTAAGTAGAATATGCTTAAAACAGCTGCGTGTACTCAGCAATTTGTCCTTTTTATTAAGAACCTGGAAGTAGTTGAAAGGTGGAACCTCGCTATTAAGACCACCTAAGTTGCTGGCTAAAATTGGTCTGATTAGTGAGGTGGTCTCATAAGTGAGTTCAAATAGCATAAAATAAAGATAAACAGACTGAATTTTGATGGTCTTAATTGCGAGGTGGTCTCCTAAGTGAGGTGGTCTTTAGGTGAGGTTTAATTCTTCAAAACCTAATGGCACCCACCCTCAAATATACACATGAAAGTCATACACATTTGTGGACATGTAAGTCAGGTAGCTATATCTCAGTGTTGTATTCTAGAAATAAACTTTGATGTGGATATCACGATGCCCTTATTTAATGGTTTCCCGTATCCTGCATTTTTAAAATTAATTTTGATTGTTTATCAACGTTGCTTTTTTTTCTTTCCATGAAACAGATCCTCAAACCTTTATTGTAGACATCAAATTGTCATTTTTTTTCTACTCAAACTACCTGAACTAATTATAAAAAGCCATTAACTATGGTAAAATGTAGTCCAAGATAAATACCTTGAGATGTATTTAACTTAAGGCATGATTAATAGGCAAAAAAAAAATCCATGTTAAAATCATTTTACATCATTTTGATGAGCTCTTTCAAATACTGATGCATTTGTAAAATACTGCCATTTTTGCATAACTCAAGGCTTGGTAGATCAATACCCCATTAAGTATAAGGAATAGGAATTTGTTCTGATGCAGTACAGCATTTCTGAATCTTTGTTACCTCTGATCAATTATTTACAATCCTTCTCTGTTGAAGAAAATTGAGTTGTCCATATTTCAATACATTGTACTCTTTTATAATGAATGTTGTCAATTTTTTTTTAAATTAAGTGTTGTTTAATACTAGCAAGTGATTTTATTTAAATTTCGTTCGATTTTGAAAATTGCTCTTTTTTCAATTTGAGCACAGGTTTGGAAGTCAAACTGCGTAGTTTTTGTTCAGAGATTTTTCTTCCAATTGAAAACAAAATTAAATTTTGATATGACTGCCTATGATTATGATTATGCGGAATATACATCAGTTGCGCTTTGTTAAATTATACCATTATTATTGCAATCATATAGAGCGGTTCCTTCAGACTAAAGTGGGATTCTCAATTATGTTGAGAACATTTTTTGGCTGAGAACCGTCCGGTCGGGTGAGTCTACGAAAATTGGGGTCTTGGGTTCGAATCAAGACAAAATAAAAACCAACCAAGGTCCCGTGTCAGAGTTTGTGTCGGGACGTTAAAGAACCCTCCCTGTTCTATAGTCATAAGTTCCGAGCATAGGCAACATTTGTCGCCCTTCACCGGCACAGTGTGACGCCTCCATATAAGTGAAAAATTCATTAGTAGCACGACAGAACAATTTTTTCTGTTTTGATTAGTTTGATTTTTAAACACTCAGTTATTAAGATATTTAACGATCGTATTTGTTAAGTGAAACTTGTAGGTCTTTCAAATCTATCCAAAAGCTCTGGCAACTAAAAATTCTATCCCTGTTACATTGCACTAGCAAATCCCTACCGGGCATCGGCAACAATTTTAAGCTTTTCATTTGGCTTTTAGCGGTGTGTGTATCAGGGTAGGGTATTCAAATAGAATGGGAAGAATATCAAATAACACTTCTGAAACGGATTTTAAGTACAATATATTTATTATTTTGTTTTGATATCTTGTGGAGTTTTTAAAAAAGTAGATTTGAAATTAACACACATTTCATAACCTCGACATGCAAATTATCATACATTCTATGGTCCATCTTTTTAAGAAAATGTTTGGAACTCTTTTTTCTCTAAATCATCTATTTCTGATTTTTAATTCGAGCCCAAAGGAAAACTTGACAAGGTAAATGAAGTAGAATATTTATTATGTTTGCGTTTTTGAAAACACGTAATACATTGCAAACATAGATTATTTTGATGTCATGACATTTGAATAAGGACAATTCAAAAACCGAGTCTAAGATGTCTTTTTAACTTTCAATCTAAATCCCGTGTTTGAGTAAATTAATGAACTCTCCTTGACGTTGAAGTAATTGCCCTTCAAATTGAATCGCGTGCTGTCTGGGGGTTAGTATATTTTTAAAGAAAAAAACAACAACAAAAACCAAACACATAAACAGTAATTGTCGAAAAAAACGTATTGTTAAAAAGGACGTCTCTTAGCAAATACACCTATGTTTACAAACATTTTCAGAACATTTGAATTTTGAAATTACATACCCCCGTACCATTGTATGTAGGTCATTTAAATACACGAGCTTGATGACAGGGACGCTATGCACACTCTATTCACGTGCGTAATTGTGGTACTTTTTTGCATTTTTAGGGCGTATATCTATGGCTTTTCATCTTTACGCATCATTGCTCTAAAATTGCTTTAAAGAAATAGATATCCTCTATTGAATCTGACAAAGTTCAGTTATTGTCTGCTTAATACTATACTAGTGGACGGGATTCCATCGAAATGAAATGACGAATCAATGAAAAGTGTAGGCTGATGAATGCAGTAAGTGCTTTTCGTTTTACACTTACAAACATACAGAGAGAGAGAGAGAGAGAGAGAGAGAGAGAGAGAGAGAGTGAGTGTGTGTGTGTGTGTGTGTGTGTGTGTGTGTGTGTAACTGCTGAGGTCCCGTGTCGCAGTAGGTGACACAAGTTAAAGATCCCTCATTGTACAGTGAGCGAAAATACCGAGTAGAGGAGCAAACGTTTTATGTTCTTCATCGGAATTTTGAGGGACGGATTACTTAGTTAGACGTCAACCAGCAACAACAACAACAACAACAACAACAATTTTACACATACGTACATAATACTAGAAATGTTGATGCAAAAATTATCGAGGGGAAAATTATAATGAAATTTAAATTATAATATGATATCTTATGTTTAAAATAAACATGTCAACGTAGCGAAAATTCCTTATTGGCAAAATAATGATTGACACATGCTTGCGAAGATAAACGATAAAAATGTACACAAAGGATTTCATTTTCATCATTTTTAGTTCAAACTTAGCCTGCCTCTTTTTCATGTGTACTGCATTGTGATTGGTTGATATGTTATGCGGAGTTTTGAAGAATTTCACTATGATTTCTACTGCTGCAGCATTTCTTCGTTTGGTTTTCATTTTCTCTTCTTTCCGTTCTTAACGTCCTTCTGTTGAATTACTATCATCAGAATAATTACTCTCAGTGCATTCGATATTATGTGCATTTTCTGTACATCCAATAATGTCCTTTCCAAAATGTTGTTGTTACCTCCCCTGTTCTAGGAACGCCGCCAGGATTGACACACTAACACTGACGCCCTAATATCTCTGAATGTAATACGTGACGTCATTGTAACTTTTATAAACCACCTGCCGGTCAATATGAGTCAAATTAGGTGTTCCCTGAAGTTACATTTACTTGTGACGAAATAAGTTAACAACTTTTTTGATAGGGTAATGGTTTGATGATGATATCTTTGTTGTACAAATTTGACTCTCCGATTTAAAAATGCTCTCATTGGTTTATGAAGACTATTTTACAATTACATTTATTAAAAAGAATCTTTCTTCAAATTTACCTGGGAAATAAACATGCTGACGCTATAAATTTAGATAGAATACACTGAAAGTATGGATTTAGATGAAGTTGCAAATTTAAGTAATATAAGACATGTTTTGTCATGGTACCCACAAGACTTAAGAAAGCAAGTTAATTTAAAGCTGTTCTCCAGGGCCTACTGTTGTCATGTAAAAACTTTTCTGAAGAAAGATATTGTTTACGAAAATAATTGTTAATTATTGATAGCTCCGCAAAGCTATCCAATACTGCTACGGCCTTGATATTTTCTTTAATATCAAAAGTGTTTAGAACCGGATCAACTTCCGCTTTGTGACTGAAAAAGGAAAAAATCGTGTCAGATTAGGGCAATTTACCTGTAGAATTGATAATTTAAAATATTGTATACTTTCTACCCTCATTTATCCGGACTCCAATAATCCGGATAATTCACCTTCCGGACAAAATTTCCTTGGCACAGAAATTTTAATTCTGATACTGGTCATCAGAGGGGTTTGTTTCAGTAATCCAAATGCCTCATTTATCTAGCTAATTTGCTTGGGGACGACGATGTCCGATTTAATTAGACTCCATCTTAAATACTTATAAGCGCAATCGTAACTTTGCGCAAAGCTGTTAACTTGCCGTGATATGCTTTGTATAGACAATCTTGTAGCTAATCGATAGTGATTGAAATTTTTTCGTTACACCTAAATTTGGGCAATGGAGAAAACACAGAATTCTGCTCAAAGATGTACACATTCAGTATACGTAATAGATAGAATAGATACCTTCTACTTGATATTTGTAGGTGACAATGGGGGAGGGGGGAACCATACGCCAGCAATAAATGATCCTAGGTGTCCAATGCAATGCAAAAACAAACACAAAAAAAACCACCACAACAACAAAACAAAACAAACGATTAACAGATTAAAGAAAATAAATATTAAAAAAAGCCACGACAAGGCAGTATAAAAGTGTTCACTAAATATCGTTGGTGTAGAAATTGTTCTGGTCCATGCCAAAATGGACTTAATTTTTTGTATTTTGATGTCTTTATTGCCTCCTCTAGGGAACAATCTGTTCCAAGATTATTCGCAAGAAATACTATTTATATGCCCCGTTGTTGCAATCAAAATCTTATTAACACTATATTTGTTTTGTTAATATACGACCGTTTTGTCCAGAATTATTATTTTTATTTTGCTCAGATCGACTATTTATCATATGTTCGGGAGACTATATTTTTGCGAGTGTACATGTATTTGTAAGTGAAATAAATTGTACGATGCATGTAAATGTCGGATTAAAATATAAAGCGAGAATTTTGTTTCCGCAAGCAGTGTTATCTCGCAAAAATATAATTCTCGCGAAAAGAAAGCACGATTTGAAATAACTTCATTTTTGTTTGCTTCAAACATTTGTATCACCGTGTATCTTTAACAGGACTATACCATGAGTTTTTATCTGAGACAAAGATGGAATGATTCCCGCTTGATGTATGATCCAAACTTGGGAATGGACGCAATAGAGCTGCACCCGAAGATGATGGAAAATATCTGGATTCCGGATCTGTACATAATAAACGAAAAAAATGCCAGATTCCATACTGTAACTGTTCCTAACAGGATGATGTACATCTACCCGAATGGGCTTATTCTGTATAGTGTTCGGTAAGTAGCTGTTTTCTCTCTCTCTCTCTCTCTCTCTCTCTCTCTCTCTCTCTCTTTATACATATATCATTACAATACTGTAAAATATCTGTATCCTGTATCTATAACGCGTTTTTTGGGGGATGCATATGTATGTATGTATGTATGTATGTATGTATGTACTCGCATATATACATACGATACAATCGTATGTATGTGTATGTGTGCATGAATATGATGGTTAGTTGTATTGTGCCATATCACTAAAAAAAACGTTTACTTCTATCGAAACGTCACCGAATGCCGGTAACCGGCTAGAACGTTCGGCCAATGCTGGGCTCTTCGTGTCATTGAGTAATGAGGGTTCTTTAAACTGCCGAAACTTACTGTGAACAGGAATCCCAGTTTTCAGAGTCACAGCGACCGACTTTGTAAAAAGGAATCGACGTGTTGTATTCGTCCGCCTTCTAGTCGAGTCTTGATTTGGTTTCTATGGAATCACGTGTGCCAGTTAAGACAAACTTTGGTACATTAATCATACGATAACTGAACTTTTGTCAGATTCAACAAAAGCTATTTATTCCTTTAACGATGTGCAATTTCGGTGCAGTGTTGTGTAAGGATAAGCAACGATGGATACACGATTAAAATGCAAAAAAGTACTTAAGCATTATTTGTATATGCATAATTTATGAATCGCTTCCATGTCAAAAGACGTTAAAATTTGAAATGACCTACATAGAATTATATAGGGCATTTAATTCTACATTTAAAGGTTCTGAAAATGTTTGTAAACATTGGTGCATCTGCTAAGAGACGTCTTTTCTGAACAATAAGTTTTAGGACAATTACTGTTTGAGTGTGATTTTTATCAAAAGATACGCTCACCTCCAACCAGCATAAAATATAATTTGAAGGTCAATGCCATCAATGACAGTGGATTAATTAATTCAGTAATTGATTTTTATGTATTTAAAACTGAAAGTTAAAATGACATACAAGGCTTC
>JACSZP010017928.1:0-12966 GCA_016161895.1 Pinna nobilis | reverse complement strand
GCGACACGGGACCTTGGTTTTTACTGTCTCATCTGAAAGACAGGGACAGTCAACCGTGGAGTGGCGCTGCGGGATTAGAACCCCAGACCCTTTGATTCGAGGTCAAACATGCTAACAACTCAGCCACAGAGGCCCCACAAATTTAGTGAGACAACATATAAGCAATTAAGCATATAAAGGCAATAGACTTGTGTTGTTTTGTGTAAGAATATGTCTGGTAAGAGCATTTAGCTAGAAATCTAATTTTTGTGAGAATGCACTCTTGTGTTATTAAGTGAAAATAGAATCCTTAAGAATGTACCTAAATGAATGAACAGTATACAGACTGTAGATAAACAATCTGGTATCATGGGAACATGAGCATTTACACCTGTGGATGCCCAGAAGCTAATGAATTATAAATGGGTATGGAAGAATCAGTTGACAAATCAAGACATACCTGCATTTTCTTATGTAACGCATAATTCATCACAAGACAATGTGTCAGGGCTATACGATGAGGTTTCATTGGATGTCCGGGTCCTGAAACAAGAAATGGTACCTAAATTATATTTTAATAGTGAGCAGTATCAACTATCCTATTATACTGTGTCAGAAGCTTTCTTCTGTCTTTCACATAAATTGGTATATAATTTTCTTTGACATTCTGTAATGCACTACATACCTTCAAATAACAAAGTAGCTGAAATTTCAACCCCCATATATCTATTTTGTAGGTTTACATGTCAATTATTTCATACATTCCTTGATATCCCTCATTGTTCCAGTTTTAGTAGTTTAATTCTCTATTACTTCTGTTGTATGATCAGCTATGACAAAAGACTTGGTTTTGATATTTTGTTTCAAATGTATATTCATGTATAACACTTGTAACCCGGTACAAACAAAATGGAACAGAATACAGCTTCCATACTGGGTTAGATGACCACATCTGGGTTAGATGATCATGTGACATAAAGTCTGCCATTCAAATCAAGAGAGAAAGTTTGTTTACTTTGGATTACAACAGTGATTTTTCAGTATAAGTTGGGATTTCTAAACGCAAACTTGGATATATTCGAAGGAAAATATGTTAACAAGTGATGAATGACCTGCTTTTTTCTGTCACCAAGGTAATTATGAGTTAAAGTAACTTGAAGCGAGTTCATTGGTGGAACTGAATGTTCCTGAATAAAACTACAAATGCTTGATAAGTGATTCTGGCGAGGGCAACAGTAACCAGCAGCATGAAGAAATGGCCCTGACAGAATCCCAAAAGGGATTATGATTTAGTAACTCAACTCCATGCCCATGGTCTGTTTTACTTAGTAGGGGGGGGGGGGGGGGGGGGGGGGGGGGGGGGGCTTTAGAGCATTGTACCATAGAATGTTTGCATAACAAGGAATATGTGCAGTTGCACGGTCCACCTGATGAGAAAACTTCTTGCGGTGCTACTGATTAGCATAAAGGCTGCTGCAGAACAATACTCAGTACTTGTGAAAAGTAAAAAAAAAACAACCAAAAAACAATGAGACATGAAGAATGCATTGGGTTTTCGCTTAAGGCTTTTGCGAAGTACGTGAGAAAATCTTGTGTTGTGAGGAACATAATGCAAAACGTTAACTTGTGAGTGTTCTTGATTTTACCATAATAGAAATTCCCGACATCATTATCGAGAAAATATGCAACAGTTTTTGAAGACATTCTTCTTCAGTCTCTCATTTCTGATGCTAGTTCTTTTCCACCTCCTCAACTGAAGAGCTCTAATAGAGAGAAAAGAGGTTTAAACTAAAATCAAATCTCGAGCCCGGATAAATATATAAAAAATAATCTAAGGTGAAATCAAATAAAATGGAAATAGTATCAAGTGATTTTCGGAAATCCAAGCCCTAATAAATATGAGAAGTTAAAAATAATAATAGTATCAATGTGAAATAAAAACTTCCCGACGGGATGAGAGCAGATGTCCGGAAGGAATCCGCGTACCTCGTAGGCATGCTAGACGCAAATGTTCCAATGAAATCCTCTGAGTTCGGTAAAATCATAATAAAACAAATGAAGTATATGCTGTATTAGAGGTAAAGTTTATTCAATGTTCGCATCATCTAGCATAAAGATGAATAAAATCCCGTTTGATTGGTTTGAATTTGTATTTTTTTAACGTCCAACTCAAAAATCTTTCACTTATACTGCGCCATCGTGTGCACCTGAAGGGCGACACATTTTGCTATTACTCGCATTTATATGTGGATACAGAGCAGGGAGAGTTCTTTAACATGCCGGCACCTATTTTGACACGGGAGCTCGTTTTTTACTGTCGTCCGAAGTTAAGATTAGGAACACTGAGACAACCGAAGCATGGTGTGGATTCGAACCAAAGACATCGCGATCAGAAGACAAACACGCTAATCACTAGACCAGGGCGGTCTCAAATGATAAACTACAAAGAATTATCCTATTGTTCTCGTATATCCAATATCTCATTGCTGACAACTGCGTCTTTGGTATTATAGTGCTTCACTTATATGGAGAGAACACCAAAATGTCTGTCAATCGGAAGGACTACATATTCGGCCTACGCTTGGCACATTCGGCTATTGATCAAATAAGGGCTCTTAATTAATTTTTTATGTGCCGATACCTACATGCGATCGCGGTTGTCTCTGTCTCATTCGAAGGAAAAGAAAAGACATTCTATACTACAACAACCGGACTCGAACCCATGACCTAACAATCTGATGACGAACACGTAACCAAGGAGACTCAACAAATGTCGTAATGGTTTTAAGCATAGTCTTTGCATCCGTATTAAAAAAAACATTTCACGAGTTAATATCTCTCTCTCTCTCTCTCTCTCTCTCTCTCTCTCTCTCAGTACACCTGCTGAACAAAACTTAATATGAAAGTCAGTATGTGTAATATGTGTAATACAAGAGCTGGTCGTAAAGTGGGTAACACATATGTGACTAGAATATTCATTGCTCCGTTTATGTACATGTTGGTAGCAAAAAGCCTATGGCGTGACTCAAACATGTCCTAAGGCTCATACATGTAGTTTACAAACTTCCGTTTTATAAGTCATTCACAAAAGTAGCTATATATATATAGAAATATGAATGATTCACGATTTGTAGACACCAATGATTATCAAAAATTAGACTTTACATGAATTCCTGTCGATCCCCCTTTCCGCTGACCGAGTGCCAAACATATACAGAACTACTTATCACACCAGAAAAATGCTGTAGCACTGTACCGATTAAAACATATAGTTGTAAAAGAATGAGAGATTGAAGATGGAATACTGAACCATGGAAATCATGACACAATTTAATAGTGTGTATGGGAGGGGGACTTAGCTGTATGAGGGCGACATACTTGCCTAATATCCCCCATGAATAGGGAGCGTCTATTTTTATGTAAAATTTTGATAAGTTCTCAAGTTCTCATGAAAAAAAACCCGCTTGTCTACCCCATAAAAACTTTTTCCTGTTAATTCTGATTAAAATTTAGAATCTCCCCCATAATATTGCAAAAATCCCCCTAACTCAAGGTTGGCTAGTCCGGGGGTGGGGGGTCAGTATCGTTTAATGTTCCCATGGCCGGTTATATGGTATGAGTTATTGATAGTATCTTTATGGCATATTGCTTCGAATCACTAATACAATGTGTCATTGCATGCGCGGATCCAGGATTGTTTTCCAGGGGGGGTCGATGTTTCCCAGGAAAGGGGGGGGGGGTCCAACTTCTAAAAATTCAAATTCCACCCCCCCCCCTCTAGATCCGCGCATGCATTGTCTAGAAAGTTCACATTCAAAACGGTAGCAAAACCAAATTCAATTTCCAAAATTAGATATATGTTTTTGTTTTATTTCCACAAGCCTTCTAATCATGGTGAATTTTATATTAAACACTAGTTTAAAAGTTAAAAAGACTTCAACTATGAATATCATTATCAAATCTTATTTGTTGAATTTCATCAAGCCTGCTCCCCATCTATGCGTGTGAAATTTGTCCACACATAAGAAAATATTCGATCGCTTAAAAAAAGAGAGCGAGAAAAAAATCCATGACGGATGAGTGGCGATGGTGGTGTTGGAAAACAAAAGTTAAGAATACTGCCAACCTCCATTAAATAGCAATATCGTCCATTCATTCTGTAGACGGGAATATTCAACACCAATTGGTGACTCTGTTTTTTTTTCCTGTTTATTTTACAATTACAAAAGTTATTGTAGATTCCATTCAACTTTTTTTACGTTTTGCGAGAGGAACTTGCCCACTTCCGTAGGGTAAACAACAAACGTAATGGTTATAATAAAACATTGGTACCACGGGTACGTAGGTGAGAGTGACGAAGCTGTTACAGAATTCCGTGACATCATGCATTTTGTGATGGCCGTTAAAGGTACACAGGCTAGTCGCTTATTGGTTGTTGAGCTGACAAATATGCTGTGGGGTTGACACACACCTGTCATCATGTCTACCCTGACCCATCAATCTCCGTACCCTCGTCAGTACTTCCGTAAATTTGCATCAGGATTGACGCATTGCCATCAGGTATTAACTACCATCGACTGGATCTGGGCAGTAATACAAATAAGTAACCAAGAGAAGCGGACACACAAGAACTGCAACAAATAGCAAAACAGAAAAAAATAGACAAAAACGCTAAACGGGCGTATCATATTGACCATTCTAACGACAAACATTGAAGGATAATATTTATTACAAAACAGAGAAAATGCTGTGCGTTTACATAATTGCAACTCTTCTTGCTGTTAACTTTAATAATGTATGTGGACAATTTGGACCCGGAGTACCGCCATTCGGCGCACCAAATGGTGCCGGCTTTCCTCCAAATGCTGGACCAGGATTCCCACCAAATGGACCGAATACCGGCTTTAATCCAAACGCCGGTGGATTTCCGCCAGCTGGTGGTAACCCTAATGCTCCAAGAGGATTTGGACCTAATACACCAAACACGGGTGGTTTTCCACGTAAGTTCATCAATTTTATTATTAAAATATTCTCTTAATTTTAATGATGCAATATCACGGTGTATTACCACAATTTCGATTACAGACAATCATGGAAGATTAGCTATAGCAACATCGATCTAAAAATAATCATGATAAGAGAAAATATTGCCCTATGACTTATTTAGAAACTATATTAATATATATTGTAACAACTGAACATTTTAATTTCAATACATGTATATATGTTTTTTTTTAAATTTTTTAAGATTTATTATGTATAATTGCGTAAGGCGAATTACTCGTATATTGATTTCCAACTGCTGGAGTCAACTTCAAGAAATCTCCTCAAAATATCATTTTCTATGAAATAAATATTTTTTCCGAATAATGTTTGTCCATTATTTTATTAATGCAGGGTAAATATCTTTGATTTAACATTATGTAAGCTTTACATATGTACAACATAGATTTACATACATGTATACATTATTACTGTTTAATATTTCCTATTTAGTGTGAAATCATGAAATTCATATCCATACATGTAGCTGAGCATCCCCCCTCTCTCTCTCTCTCTCTCTCTCTCTCTCTCTGTTTATGTATGTATATATTTGTATGACGATGTTAAAGTATATTTGTAATTAATTATTGATTATTCAGTTTTACACTGTATAAGCCCTACAGCGTATTAACAGGAAGTGATTTTTGCCGGTGGATATTACCGGAGTAATCTATGATAAAACATACTGAAAACAAGTACACAAATCGACGAATTATACCTTGTATATACTGAATCGATTTTCTTAACATTTTATGAAAGAGAAAGTAAGGAGAAGTCATTACAAATGATTTCCAATAATCATTCCCCCCAAAATTGTTGGTTACCGAGATAACACTGATTTTTGAGATCCCAAGATACTATTTTTTTTTAAGTACAATCGGTCTGTCAAATGACGGAACTGTGTTAGCGAAGCAATAAGGGATATGCGGCGAAATCGTCCCCCCTACTCATGTAACAGTGAATGCAATGGTATTATCCTCTCTGAGATATCTTATTTTACCAAATGAAATATTCAACATGACTAGTCATTGAATATTTTATTTGGTAATAAGATATATCCGAAAAGGACAGTATGTGTGCAATTCCAATGAGCAAAGCGACTAGATATATCGAAAATCTGCCTGGAATTGCAATTTCTCCAATATAGTGATACAGAACAGAAAGTATTGGGCTCATTATTTTAATCCATTATCGAACAAAACATATTTTAGTACATAAGTATTGGTTATGATATTTTTAATAATACTTTCTTAAGTTTCATTTTTATGTTTATCGTTGCAGAAAACGGAAGAACGTTCCCAAATGGCAATACTATAGTTTCTGGGGATCGATTCATTTATGGAACATGCTATTTGAACGAAACCGGTTCAAATGTCCGTGGACGCATAGATATAAGACAACTGGTAAGTCATTCTTGATAAAAAATAAAACTGTCGTATTTAGTTTGAACCATAGATTGGATTGTAATATATATCTGATTGGAGTCTATTCATTATCTACTTAACAGATGGGTTTTTTTCTGTGGCATTTTAGTCATCGCCACACGACCATGCACATTTAGAACGTCCGACTTTACTGAAATTTGGTATAAAAAAGTGTGAAGTAGACGAAGCATTGAATATATAAACTACCGGTTTCCACCAAAAGTCCAAAAGTCAGCAATGACAAAACTAAATGTTGATATGAATATTACCCCCAGGAAAATTTCTGCTTTGTTTCAATTCACATTGAAAAAGTGTTCGAGGCTGATTCAGTTGCTCTTTTGCAGGCTGACACATTATTTTAAAATTGTTAAGTCCTAGATTTGGTTGTCACGGTAACTCTTCTTTATTTAATTTTTAACAGAGAACTGGAGGACCGTGTCAGTTCCGTGTACAGGTCGTCGGTTTACCACCAAGTCTGATGAGTGACACGGAGCATGGCATTCACGTACACGAGTATGGGGACCTGGGTAGAGGATGCTACGCCGCTGGTCCACACTATGACTCTGACTCATTTTCATTTCACGGTTCCCCGAACAACCTTGGAGCGTAAGTGTTGTTTTTGTTATTGTCGTTTCATTGTTGTTATTTGGTAGTATGTTCCAAGTAAATCAGTACTCCGCAATTCACATGGCGAATTTTGATTGAAGGAAGAAACCCTCATATAAAAAAATGAAAGTGGAAAATAATATCTCTCATTCTTCAGAAAAATCTAACAACACACACGCCAGGTAAGAAACGGCGTTATCGAATTTGGAATGGACATAGCAATTTAACCAAACTTATAAAGTGTCATTCTCGATATAACTTGAACTGTGAGCTATTCTAATCACTTGCAAATGATTTATTCGGATTGTGAATGTAATTTTTATACATATCATGTAATATTAATAATGTTGTTTGGCATAAGCTTGTCAACAAGGGATTGAATTGAAATGAATTTCTCGGACGGTTATTACATATACGTTTGATGCATATTCGAGTTAACAAAACGGAAAAAGCTGCAATTTCTCGTGGTTCCATTGATTTATAACAATGCACAATATAAATGTACCAAGTTCAGAAACAAGAGTAGAGCTTCCGTACTTTGCGAACCCTAAGGCAATACTAGTATGTGAAGATGAAATTGATTGTTATTTGTTATTGCAGCGGTAACAGTCATGAAGGAGACATGGGGAACCTTCGACAGTCTAACGCTGGAGTAATCGACGCTGAGCTGACGTTACCGTTGATGACGTTATCGGGAGATCTCGGTATCGTTGGACGCGCCATAGTTGTAAGTATCCTTAAATACTTCAGATGGAATGCTACAACGAGTATAAATTTGTTATTTGTTCATAGAAGCAGTGACAAGTAACTAATTATGATACTTGCAATTTACAAAATCGAAAATGCATGTGATGTTTGCTATCATGACTTTAAATAAGCAAAATCCACATTTATAGATTTATTTCAACACTCATTGTTACAATCCTACAATATATTTGAAGTACATTTGAACTATCTAGTCACCTTTTTATGGCACCAAATAGTTTATGTTTCTATTTCTTAGGCACCATTGTTTAAAATTTGATTGAATAAAAATGCGTACTGTGACATCGATGGCTCACCAAATTTTGTTAATTTGAAAGTGGTAATTGATGTCTTCTGTCGTTTGTTTTCAGTTGAAGGAGGGACGAGATGATTTAGGAAGGGGAGGAAATGCCATGAGTTTACAGACCGGAAATTCTGGGGCACCAATTGCTTGCTGCTCCATTGGCTTATCTGATTCAACGAATTGGCTCAATCCATTTATTCCCAGAGGTTTCCCAAATCAGTTCGGTGATAACCAATCGAATGCACCATTTACCGGTAACCAAAACCAAGGATTTTCTAATCAAAATGGCGGAACGGGATTTCAAGGGAACTTCCAAGGATAGACATAAGTAGACACCAGTTCCATAGATATGTGATATTTAAAACTCTGTTACCTTATGTTAGATGCAAAATTCCCTAAGTCAGTTTTTTTGTCATTTCAACTATCCACTAATGAAAATCATTTGAAGGAAACAGTTTTTTATAACTAAGAAATGGGAATAAGAGGAAAGCTTTGAAAAGGTAACATGTGTGACTACTTTGCCTTAAGGCAAGCTGGACTTGCCATATGGTTTAAAATTCATACAATCATATACAATCAATACCTGAAGTGGTGTGACAAGCGGTCGTCTTCTCTTGTGGTAAAAAAAGTTGCTGGGTTACCTCCCTTTGATAAGAGATGCGTTTTTCAACCTAGATAATAAATGGTGTTGCTGACAAATATTTTCACGTTTTATTTCCAAATGTAGTGAAAATTCACAAAATAAAAAGTCCCACTAACAATAAGCAAAGGGAAATGTGAAGAAAACCACAGGTTTGATCATAATGAACGTCTTATACTGTGACATTTCATAACGATTCAACGCTGTTTTATACAGAGAGAGTACCTTATATAGTGTACTTAAATGAATAGTCAGTACATGTATTTTAAGCAAAAAGTTATGTTACTCACACACCTCGTGCACGCGGTGATATCTGCGTTATTCATTTGTATCGTATGTTTTCATAATCATGCCATTTGATGTTAACTTATCATTTTGTAAATTATTAATAAAGATGTGTACAATTTCTTATATATAATCTTTCTCCATTTATTTCTTTAATTTTACTGGCTCAATAGTAACCTGTGTACTGAATCATAAGTCGTTGGGGGGGGGGGGGGGGGGGTTAGGAGAGGGTCCATTTGGAACCATGGGCAATGAATCCTAGAGACTTTTGAAAAGTGCAAGTCAATTAAGAATTATTTATCTTTGTGGAAAGAAAAAAAAACATGTTTTCATAATCCGATACTGATTGTCAGAGAAGGCCTACATTCCCCGATCTCCAAATTTCTCTTATCCATTCATTTTTATTGTGTATTTAAGTTGCGTACGCCTGTCCGATTTACAAGTTGTCCTTTTCAAATGGGTATTTAGACCAAGTACTCGCGGACAAAATCATGGATCTGCCACTTCATAATACATGTACATGTAGATTCGAAGTATCGGAGATAGAAACTAAATTATGTTTTATGGATTATTCAAACTAATCCCAGATGAGTAAATTCAATAAATGGCGGCTATATGAAATCCTAGAAACGCAATTGTTCAATCAGTGTTTTGCACTTTTTCACGGGTGTTCACAAATTCTGATAATTCAATATTTGTTTATTCTAAGTAAAGAGAGATCTCGGTCAATATCGGAAGAAACTCCGTGTTGACTAGATTTCGGAATGTAGGACATGCCAGCAGAAGATGAACTGTTCCGGGAATATCATCTTTTATCCAGGTCCATCATTTCCTGTCATCACTCGCTTTGAAAGGTAATTTTAACGCGCTCCATGACTGAAATGTTGACGGAAAATATTGCAGTTGGAGTAATATCGATACATTTATACACCCCCTAAAATGGAATAAAACAGAACACATGGAAAAACACAAGAACAAGACACAGTAAAGAGGATTGTTGCTTACATTGTCTTTGTTATGTAGCCCAAAGTCTATCAAGGACGTGTCAGTAGTATTTTTAATCTTCATTATTCTTATATAAGTGTTTTTGGATCGAACTAAACCTAAACCTTGTGCGGATCCAGGATTTTTCCCAGGGCGGGTCAAAATTGTCCAGGGGGGGTGGGGTCGAACTTGTCCAATGAAAAAAAAATCCTGTTAAAGAAAGCATCTAAACATCATTGACCAATAATACTTTGTCAGAGGTTCTTGACCCTCCCCTCTAGATCCGCTTACGTAAATACTGTAGATACAGTAACTAGTAAATTGATATTATCGTAGCGACTAGACTGCTAATGTTGATATCATAGTTCAGAGAACAGGACTTATAATATACAGTGATATCATGATTAATATGTTGCTTTGTAAAATGTCCGCCACAGACACATAGGTAATAAACAAAGGTACACGTGTAGGTCTTGTGTTGAAATCAGACATTGACCGTCGTTGATGTTCACCTTCAAAACGGAAGGTCAAATCTAGAGTTCGAGCCTCAGCCGAGCCTCGCATGACTCTTTGGTCTGCCCCTCGGGCAATGAAAATAATAACCATGATGATGATGATATTAATTATAATACATTATAGTATAAGGAAAACAATCATTATATATACATGTTTATCGAAAAAAAATACTTATACTCTGTTACTAAGTATTAGGCTTAGGCTACTACTTATTACTTCATACAATAATGATAATCATTAGTTATAGTAAACCATCATCATTATTATTATCATCATCATCATCATCTTCATCGTCGTCGTCATTTGGTTCTAATAATCTACAATCTAAAATATTTTAGCACGGAGTCGGCAGAGGCATGTCTCTGGAGTCGACAATAATCTAAAAAATAAAAACATATATACGCTAAATCGCAACCCCCACGACTTATGATTCACAGCATTATTTCTGTTATTCTGTTATTACTTTTAACAATAATGATAAGAAATAGTATCTTTATTAAACCGAAATATACTTCCATAAAAGGGGTTATAAAGGAGTTTTGATATTTCAAAGTGCTACCATGTGCGGCCATGTGTATATCGCAAAGTTAGGTTCACTAAGCGTACGTGTTCTATTTCCTGGACATTCGTGAATAAAATCCCGTCTATTGCGTTGAGATATTTCTTATTTCACCAGTTTTGTTCCAACTTTTCTTTAAAATTCTTTTTATCTATTTTTCATTATAAAGGAATATGAATAGTTTATTTAAATTTTAATCAATTTCGGTCTAACTATAACAAGTAAACATATCTTTTTAAAAAGTGCTCTTAAATCCACTTATTATACACCTAAGGGTTGCCCACACATGACGTTGTTTACAAATATGGCAAGAATGATTTGTGTAGATATGAATAAACATGAGTTTCCATATATGGCTCTTATGACCATGCCTGGAAAAAGAAATATGGGCAGTGTCCAAATACTAATATTTGATTGGTTTATATGGTAACCTTGTAAACGGCCTTCACCTGCCTCGTGTTGACGTCAGGCAAATTTCAGCCAGCTTATTCCCGTTTGCAACACTGGATATTGCGAAGGAAGGAAACGAAATTGACTGACCGACATTATAAAACACCTTTTTGAGACTTGAATATACATCCTAAGATGTATAAAGCAAGCCGAGTCGTCGGTTTCACAAAACAAGGATGTCTTCATGTTCTTTCAAAGTGTGGGCGAAGTAAAATTGGCGCGAACTCGTTTGATTCCCATCTACGCTTCGTCAGCCGTAGTAGAACGACTACCAGCCATGTAAATACAAACCTCGACAAACTTTACCCAAGACATGACAACTTTGCAGATAGACATATTGGACCATCTGAGGCAGAAAAGGAGGCAATGCTGGAATATATTGGAATGAAGGTCAGTTTAATCTACAGTCATTGATCACTTCTCGGAACAGCTGTTAGTGTGAGTGTGTGTGTGACAGAGTGTAGCCTTGCTGATTACTATGTGCGTTTATGAATGTAAAAGTAGCACAAGCACACTAGGCCTACAAGTACTGTTGGCGTGTTGCATTGTTTTATAACATCACCCTAGGTCATCCAGGTTCTGTTAAATAACGGTCATAACTGCGCATTCAGGAATTCTATCTTTTTTATTAAATCATTAATCAATTTTAGAGAAAAAAATCAAACAAACTTTATTGATCTATCTACTTAGAGATTTGATGGAATTAACCTTGAACACTTGCAGGAAAAACTCTCCAAAAACTCATCCGCATATCATTTATAGCCTAGGCTCTGAATTTTTTGGATTACATGCTAGTTCTAGTAACTGTAAATATACTTTTATATAAGAACAATTATGTTTTATTACTGTAAAAAAAAAGTTTATTTTTAGGTTTCTTTTAGTTTTGGTGCATGATTACAACTGTTACAGACTTGCCAACCTTGAAAAAATTTATATACGGGAGGTCAATGCAAAGAACTTATTTTTGTGAAATAAATTGCTACACTGCAAGTTTTTGCTTCAGTCTCATGTTTTTTGTTTTTCTTTGTTTATATTCTTATTGAATGTCCCACTCAAGAATCTTTCACTTATACGGACCATGTCGGTGAAGGGCAATAAATACTCTGCACTTGTGACCATTGTGATTGAACAGTGATGGTTCTTTAATGTGCTGACACCTAATGTTACAGACTTTGGACAAAAGTATTCGCACGGTAAAGGCAACCTTAAAAGTCAAACAAAAGATGCGGGTTTCCCCAGTCGGTCGACGATGAGCATAACGTTTTTTCACTTGAAACAGGCAATAAATTTATGAAAGTGAAGGTCACAGAGTTTCACCTATGAACTTATTTTGTCGTCTGCTACAAATTTTCACGTGAAATTGTTGTTTCAATGCAATGGGACGAAAATCTGCAGAGTGAAGTACAGGTTGTAAACAAAACATAATTACTTC
>JACSZP010017918.1:8730-20963 GCA_016161895.1 Pinna nobilis | reverse complement strand
AAATGTAGCTACAAGAAAACTTGGAATGATTTATATCATTTCGAATTAAGTTGAAAATCAGTGTACCAGAAGATTGCTCATGTTACTTGAGATATTGTATTGAAAGACAACCTGCGAGGCAAATACACATCACATGTATAGTGTATAGATAGAGGTGTCAAAAGGCCACTTAAAATCACTCAAATGTGAAGTTCGAAAAGCGAATCTGATCCAAAAAAGTCTTACTGAAGGTCAAATATACATGTGTATACATTATTGAATATGAAACTTATCGTAAATAAGATCTAGAATTTTGAAATATTTAAAATGATAGCAAAATGACATCTCTTGGAGTACATGCAGCTTTAACGTGATTTAAGAAATCTCGTTTCGAATAAAAATTGTTTGACATATAAGACTATAAACTATAGGTGCATGGCAACACCCTTCATATCTTTTCCCTTAAATTTAGCATGTTGAATATTTGAGTGCAACGAATTCGTAGATAACGAATATAGGGTTATAACGAAACGTACTATTTTACCCTCCGTTTGCTGTAATGAATTCAGCCGTATATTGTCGCAGTTGATGTTTAAAATTAAAAGGGCATAGTTGCTTTAGTATACCAGGGGTACATTTCTAAAGATACCGGTTTGATAATTTACTACGCTTTCTAATAGTTATTCGGCTTAATATTTGTACAGATTTCAAGCATTAACTTAAGTTTCTGAATCTAGCTGTACTAAACTTTCAACATTTCTTTTCATGTCAAATACAGATGCGCAAATGTATCTGAATAAATATGAGTATGTGATGGGAAAATACAATGATCAGAAAAAGATTATGCTCATGTATTTTGCCAGCTTACAAGTGAAAGGCTGGTGATCTTTCCTGGTGTATATTTGTAACCGGGTTTTATTCTCCACCAATAAAATCTGGTCGCCACCACAGAGCCCAGTTGTTCAACAGTGGGCTAAATTTAACCAAGGTTCAAATACAACTAAGCCTTGTAGAATATGTAGTAGGCCTAACAAAGCCTCAAAGCTGGGTAAATTTCCCAAATCTGATAGATTGTCTGTTCAAAGGTTCAATTCAACCTAAAAAATTAAATTATATGTCAACAAAATTATTTCAAGCCTTTGTTATATTTAACCACCTGATGAACGACTGAGTCCTGATTGTCGAGTGTTACGTAAAGAAAATAATGAAACAAGAAGGAAAAAAAAAACAGCAATATGCGGGAAAAGCGTCCAAACGGTAAGGAACAATTATCGAGCTGGTCAACTGCAACATCGTGCGCATGTAAATTTGTTTTTGCACCGTTTTTACTATTATCTAATTTGAGTAAAAGAAAACACATATAATATATAAGTGGAAAAATACTACCATAACAAATTTATTTACAGGTAATGTGAGATTCGTTACAGATGGGACCCCCCCCTCTCTCTCTTTTGGGGTAGATATACATACAGAAATTCTGCCATCTATTTTATCTACATTGTATTTTATTCAGAGCGTTGTCTGTATGTGTATTCAGCAGTAGATTCCAATTAGAGATGTAGATTATCCATATATTCTTTTAAATATGTACATAATATACTCCTAAATACTCTATAAAATACATGTAATTAGCTGTTTATAGGTCAGATACTATAAATGTCACTGTGCCATTTTCATTGTAGTACGTGGATAGAGCTCGAGACAATTTTCATTGTTGAACCATTAAATGATCAATACAGTTTAAGTAATATCGAGCTTGCAATTGTGTAAAAATTAGATACTGTACAAACGAATTTGTTTATCCTCTATTCCTTTCGATGACCGCTTTTTGTTAAAAATAATACCGTAAGCTTTCAACATGTTTTAATTTATATGGCAACGGAAGTTAGATGATTCAGACTGCATGCAGTTTGACCCGGATGACGGATTCGTCCTTTCGCAGCAATGTGCCTCTACATGCCCGGATCCAGGATTTTTTTCCAGAGGTGTCGACATTTTCCATTGTGGGTGTTCTAACTTGTAAAAAGGAAGAAACCAACCCTGTTAAAGTGAGAATTTAAGCATAATTGACCACTATTGGTATATATTATGCTAATTCCAGGAGGAGAGGTCGGACCACCCCCACCTGTCCCCCTCTAGATCCGCGCATGCTCTAAATGTAGACAGTGGAGTCCCTTATTAATTCGCAGATTCAGTCTTTAACAAAGCAACCAGAAATCTAACAATGAGTCAAACAGAAATGTTTTGTTGTGCTGTATTTATGAAATAATCAGATACTTTTCTCACGTTTGGTATGATATCCATTATTCAAAGAGTTTAAGGATAAAGCTATTCAGTAGCACGCCTCTTTTTAGCCTAACTGTATGTTTGTTCCACAATACATTTCTAGGGGGACTGGAATTCAACGATAGCAAAATTGCCTTGATAAACAAACAGAGGAAATTCATTTTGATCTTAAAACTTAAATGATAGTTTTTATATTTAAGTCTCCGAAATGTCACTTTCTTCTTTGATGTGACATTTTACGGGATGCTTTCAAATGGTACATGTACGGGTTTATCACATCATCAACGTTTGTACATTATGTTTTCAACACAATGCGTGGAATTGCATCAACTTTTTTTCGAGCTTTTACTTGTGTAACAAAACAAAATTCAAAGTAGAAAGGTTGAAGAATGCCAAAGTTTCAGCATTTCAAGCTGAACTGGTACGAATGTCTGTTAAGAAATAGAAGCACCCGCTCAAACATTTTTATAAACATCATTCCATTCAGTCCGCATCAAATACTACATATTATGCATGATATATGAAAGTACAAGTAGTAAGTTCCATCGCCATCAAGTGCATTACATCTGAAAAGATGGAAAAGTTATTTCCCTTTAATCGACTCCGTGAAACTGGCAGTACAGTTCAACCAGTAGGCCTACACAATACCGTTTCGCGCACCTTGTAAATAATGAGTTCTGGATAGGAGAGATCGATCAATATATTATCCTGCTCAGCTGGAAAACTCAGACTGCACTTAGGTGATGAGGAGACTATCGGAATAAAGAGATTGACAAGAATACGAAGATGGTAATCAAAGCTACTTTTTTTTTCAAGAAACCAAGTGCATGCTCTGTAGAGAAGACAAGTTTCCTTTCTAAGGCTTTAACAAGGTGATTAAAGCGTAACATAGAGATGTATGTAATTAACTCTTCTCTGGCAAAGCAAATAAGGTAAATAAACGGTACATATTGATACATTGATAAACTTTCTCCTTTACAAACATGAAATTGTTAATAACATGAAGCCCATCGCTAATGCAATATGCACAGCAAAGTTTTTTAGTTGATTATGATCTGTTCTTCGTGCAAGATAATACATGTATACATTTATTGTTGGGAAATATGTCATATTAAACTAGTATGTCGTGGCTGATATCTATACCGACTGATGAATACAAATCACACTGTGAACCAGTGAATCAGCTAACAAAGACTCACATTTTATGAAGTATTTACATGACTTGGGAAATGAGAACAAAATGGTTCAAATCAGACATGTTATTTAGACTAAAATCCATGTACAGAGATGTATGCAAAGACGAGTCAAAAACTATAGATCCCCCCTTCTATACAAAAAAAGTTTGCTGGTGTTTGTAACTATCCATTTTAAATGATGTACTGTTTCTTCTGCAGAATCAGTAAGCCCTCAAAACGCATTAAGTTCATCATGGACCGGGCGACAGGGGAAACTCCTCCGTGGCACCTGGACTCACCTCTGAATTGTCAGAAGTCCGTGCTTTTCCGATGTTCACCAATTTTCTATAATGCCTATTGATTACATGTACTTTGACGATTTATACTTTTGTATCTGTGACTTTATATTTAAAACAAGAGGCATACAAATTGTTCAAATAAAGGATGTTTTAGAATTACTCTACTCCTGTCACCTACCGATGGCGTATACTAAACTTGTAGTCAGAAGTTCACAAGGAGGTCACGATTTCAAAATGATCTATAGTGAACTTTGCTAGATGTTCAATTGCTATCTGACTGGAATAACAAAATCAGCGTCTTAAGATTAAAAGGAGATAAAATGAGAAGTCTCTAATCCTGGAAGAAATAACAGATCGTTGATAATACAGAGAAAATGAATCAACAAAATACTAAAGATAATGTAAAGCCATGTTTAAGACTGATGAAATAATGAGTAAACTAATACATGTATAACCAGAGTTTATCTGCTGGACTGGTTGTATTGTTGATCAACGTCCCACTCGAAAATCTTATATGGAGACGTCTTATATGGTGCCGGTGAAGGGCAAACATGTTTGCCTATGTTTGCCTACTTGTGGCCGTAGAGCAGAGAGGACGTTTAACGTACCGACACCTAATCGCTGTGACACGCATCTCGGTGTTTAACGTTTCATTCGAAAAACAGGGACAGCCAACCGGAGCGTGGCTCGGGCTCGGACTCGAACCCCAGACGTCACGGTCAGGAGTCTAACAAGCTAACCTATTGACAATGGCGACCCCTATATGAAGAGGTAGAAGTTGTGTCCGAACGTTGGTGAACTAAAACAGGGACCCTTTCACATGGAAAAAATCACTTATTAGCGTAAATTAGCCATTTTTATAACTTTCACATTTTGTACAATTTTTAATCTAACTCAGATGACATCTGATTAACATGAATTAATACAAAAAAGGATATTTGAAGTACCAAGGGGCCAGTAAAAGTTAAAAAATCCATAAACAGACAGAACCTTAAAAAAAAGCTTGACCAAAACAAAAAGGGAAAAATTACACACAACAGTTCACACAACATACGTAACTATAAACTGAATCACACTCGTACGAACCCCAGAAAAATAGCGGGGGTGAAGGCAGGTGCCCCGGGAGGTTAAGCAACTACTGCTTCACTCGCGGCGCCCGTCGTCTCATCTATTATTCAAAATCTACGGTCACTCTTATCAGGTGGTCAATGTTCATGAAATAAAATTAAATTGAAAAAAAAAAATCTTTGAAATAGGAAGTGGAGGCAGAAAATTGAAGTGTGTCATGTACAGTTAATGTAATTGTTGGAGAATCTTAGTATTATGCAAGATGCTCCAGAAAAACGAAACAATTTAATTTTCAAACGGGAAATAGAGTTTAGTTGGTGTAACTAAGATCGATTAACATTCCCAAGGGAACCTCTTCTCTGAATATTTTGTCAGTAAGTTGTACGTCATCAATTTCTACAACAAAGTGCAATGTTTTATTATTGTTCTTGTGTTATTGATTAACATTCCACTTGAAAACCTCTCACTCATAATGATATGTCCTCGAATGCCGATTATAAGATATGGCTTTAAAAAAGAAAAGAAAAAGATTTTAATATGCCGACTAAATCACCATATCGCTAATTTAAATTCAATTATTTTAAAAACCCTGTTTATTTGTTGTTTAACTTCCAACTCAAGAACCTTTCACTTATATGGAGACACAACCGTGTGCCGGTGAAGGGCGGCTAATTTTGACAAACCTTGAAACTCATGACAGTAGAGCAGGGAGAGTGTTTTAACACCAACTGTGATACAGGACCTCAGTTTTTACTGTCTGATCCAAAAGACGGGGACAGCCAATCGCGGCATGGCTTTGGCTTGAACACGGACCTCACTATCAGGGCGCAGTTGATTAACAGTTGGTTGAATTTAACCAAGGTTTAGATATAAGCGAGGCTTGTAGAAATAAAGTAAAAAAGCCTCAGATCTCGGTGTAATATCCGAAATTTAACTAAATATCTGTCAAAAAGTTCATTTTAACCTACAAAATTTACTTATTTAGCAACAGATTTTAACTCTGGGCATTATTTCAAACCTCGATAATATTTAACCGAGGGTTAAAGTTTAACCAGCTGATAAACAACTGGAATCAGTTGCACAATGCATTGTTAAATTAACTTGTAGTTAGCCATTAACTACAAGTTAAAATTATAGCTCTTAATTTGCAAAATATATGATTTAATGCTATTGCAGAGTTGTTTAGTTAGTTAATTACGAATTCATTAATAAAAATTCTATTTTAGAGTTATCACAACCACAAATTTAACCATCGATAAGTTCATAGTTAAATTTAACTACGAGTTAAACTATTGTGCAACTGGGTCCTGGTCCCAGAAGTCGAACACGCTAACCACAAGGCCACGGCGGCCCCACTTAAACACTGTTCTGAGTTTGATATTTACTGACATTGATCAGTTTGGGGTCTTTGCTGTGCGCCACCTATTGCGACACTGGACATCGGGTTTTTGTCTTATTCGACGGACGGGAATTGCCAGTCGCGCCTCGCTGTGACTCCAACCCTTGGCTTCGAGATTCAAGCCACAGCGGTTCTATTTATTTATGTTTCCCTTAGCGTGCACCTTATCTCGTTAACGACAATTACTTTAATTCTGCTTCACTCGAAGAAAGGAACAAAAATCTACCAAATAAAGGGACACAATTTGTCACTATAGGAATTCCATCGGTTTGTTAAAATGCCTGCATGGCCTCTGAACGTCACGCACAAGTATATGTTTTCTGGTAGAAATTCTAGTATTTTGATCTCAACTTTCGTGTATCTTTATTATTATTTTTGAATAAGAATGTTCTTTACGAAATAATAGTTATATAAATGACAAGATACGTACATTTTTTATACGCATTTAGTGTAAAAACGCTTCAAAATGTAGAAAATTAAATGAAATTTAAATTTTTGACAAGCCTGTTTCATTTTTGCCGTAAATAATCCATATTAGATTGACATCGCTTTTGAATTTAAAATAAGTTACAGTATTATTGGAGCTGTCTGTTTTGATGAGGAGTATAGACACAGATAAATGGTCAAGTACTTGCTAGGTTCTGATAATGACCCGCTGTTTGTATCGTGTTTCTGAGACAATATATTGACACATGACAACGATTTCGTACTTTTAACTATGTGTGTAAGTAATGGTAGATTTATCATTAAAACTAAATTACTCTGATTGACATTTAAAGTGGGGCCGCTGTGGCCGAGTGGTTAGCGTGTTCGGCTACGAATCGAAGGGTCCGGGGTTCGAATCTATGCTACCCCACGCTGCGGTTGACCGTCCTGGTCTTCTGGATGAGAGGCAAAAAACCGAGGTCCCGTGTCACAAAAGGTGCTGGCACGTTAAAGAACCCTCGATATTTTGACGAACTAATTATTAGCGTGCAAATTTCCGGTAGGATCTGTTCTTTCAGTGTTTTGATTATATTCGTATATCTTTTGCACAGTTCGTCCATTTCTGTATGATAATTTAAAATGTAATCAACAGCATGTGAATACCCTACTAGATCTATTCTTTCAGTCTTTTAATTAACCTTGCACAGCTTTATCCACTTCTATGATAATTTACAGTATAATTAGCAGTATGTAAATCTCCGGTACGATATGTTCTTCCAGTACTTTGATAATATATTCGTATTCCTTTTGCGCAGTTCATCCAATCCTGTATGATAATTTACAATATAATCTTTATAATTCTTTCAAGTCTGTTTTCGCAAACATGTATTCATATTGATCATGACCAGTTTAAGCCAGTGCTATGTGAAATTCAATTTATTCAAAAACATCTTATCATCAACTAGTTTACATGGCTACGACGCATTTTTGACAAAGGGGCTACCGTAAATCCGTTTTTATTTGTGAGAATAATATCCCCCCCTTTCTCCGAAGGGAGACATATTGTTTTTGTACGAGTTTCTTCTTGTTGTTGTTCTTTTTCTTCTTCTTCTTCCAATAATTTCGTTTCCGGAGCATAACAAAACAATCAGGGATCGGCCCTTGGATTGCAGAGTTATTGCCCCTTGTTTAAAATTTCGTTTCCGGAGCATAACTCTCTTTGCACTTAAGATAGGATGATGATATTTGGCATGCATGCCAATTACCTCAAGACGATGTGTCACGAACAAAAATTTCAGAGATCATCCCTTGAATTGTAGAGTTATTGCTCTTTGTTTTAAATATCGTTTCAGGAGTATAACTCTCTTTGTACTTAAGATAGGATGATGAAATGTCATATATATTGTAATGACATCAAAACAATGGGTCATGCACAACAATTATAGGGATTTTCCCTTTACTTGCAGAGTTATTACCCTTTGTTTAAAAAATACTTCCCAGAGCATAACTATCTATGTACTAGAGATAGAATGATGAAACTTCATATATATAATAATAATATCAAGACAATATGCCATGAACAAAAATTCCAGGGATTTGCCCGGTAATTGCAGAGTTATTGCCCTTTTTAAAAAAAAATATTGTGCAGAACATCTATGCAATTAAGATAAAATGATGAAACTTGCTATATATGGTAATGTCATCAAGATAATGTGTCATAAAAAGTTAAGGATTAGCACTTTAGGTGCAGAGTTATTGCCCTTTGTTTAAAAATTACTGTCTAGGGCATATCTATTTATTTATTTGAGATAGAATGATAATATTTGACATGTGTGGTTACAATGAGTCATGAACAAAAATTTCAGGGATCGGACCTTGAATTGCAGAGTTATTGCCCTTTTTTAAAAGAATACTACCTACAGCATAACTATTTCTGCAATTAAGATGAAATGATGAAACTTTCTATATATGGTTATGACATCAAGACGGTGTGTCATGAGCAAAAATTACAGGGATTGGATCTTTAATTGCAGAGTTATTGCCCTTTGTCAAAAAATTAATGTCAAGTGCATTGTCTTGATATTATTACCATATTAACTTTTGAGATTCTATGACTCTATGTATTTGAGATAGAATAATAGTATTTGGTGTACATGGTTATGGCATCAAAATGAGTCATGAACAAAATGTAAGGGATCTACCCTTGGATTGCAGAGTTATTGCCCTTTGTTTCTAAATAACTCAACAGCATAACTATCTATGGAATTTCAAAAGATAAATGATGAAACTTGCTATATATGGTAATGACATCAAGACGATGTGTTATGAACAAAATTATAGGAAATAACCCTTTGATTATTAACAATATGTGTCAATCAGAACAAACATCAATTTATACAATATTTCTCTAGAACTAAACATTGTATAAGACGCCACAATACACTTTCATTTCGTAGAAGGGGAGACATTTGATTATTTGATTTAGTTGTGCTAAATCAAGACAATTTCTCGTTATTATTTCGCATAAATATTCTTCACACGACATGTGATCACTAGCCTCACAAAGATACCGGGGACTATATAGTAGCTCCTAGATGATTGTAAGATTAAAGGTTCGTATCCTAGCCGCCGACTCGGCTGGTTTATCTTGTCCCTTTGAGGAGACAGCCAATAATGCTATGATACGGATGTTGTATCGATTCAAGGTAACCAACAATATCTAGGTAAATATACTTTATACAGTTGTTTGTTGTGTTGTTGTTTAACGTCCCACTCAAGAATATTTCACTCATACGGAGAATTCACCGTGTGCCGGTAAAGGGCGACAAATTTTGCCAGTGCTCGGCACTGCTGGCCGTAGAGCAGGGAGAGTTCTTTAACGCGCTAACACCTACTGTGACACTTGACCGCAGTTTTTACTGTCTCATCCGAAAGACAAGAACGGCCAACCGTGGAGTGGCGCTGCGGGATTCGAACCCTGGACCCTTCGATTCGAAGTCAAACGCGCTAACCACTCGGCCACGGAGGCATTATACAGAATGATAAGAATTTTCAATTACTTTGACCAAGTCGACTCTTACAGGATTGTTTCGATTAACTATGAATGTACTGGACTAAAAATAAAACAATTTAAAATGTCTAAAACAATAAACGACAATTTATATTTTCAATGATATGAAATATACAAGTAAAATCAATTACAAAAATACTAGTTATTTGAATTTTGCAAGATTATTCTACCACTGACAAGGCTCGCATTGTGGCGAAATGTTTTCAGTCAGATCGGTTTACGACTCGCCCATGCCCTTCTTTTTCAATAGAGTTAGCTCCCTGCAACTATTTCCTGTTTTACGAGCTCAGAGTGTATCCATCTGGGAAAATGCCGTTTATCAGTATCCATATAGTGTTTTTTTTAGGAAAGTTTCTCATCCGGATTACCGTTATTCATTCTGAAACTAGATGCGCCTCGAGCGACTGGTCCGACATCCGCAGTTCCGCTATATGTAAGATGCCGCAGCAAGGTTTAGTATTGCCATTCTTTTGATGTTTTTGAAATCAAGATTTACGTAATACTGATTTACAAATGATTATTTATTAGTTTGGTCTCCTTTGAGATACCCATCATGCATTGAATTAAAATCCTTGTACTTTTACGGGGCAGATAAAATATCACTAGTGTAAATCATCCTTAACCGGAAGTAACCTTGTTTGAACCTTTGTTGTGGTATCGGGTATTAAGTCGATTCTAGAATAACGAAAAATGACGGACATGGAATAATTAGAAAGTCTCCTATTGAATGTTATAAATTGTGCTTCCAGAAGAAGAATAACCATTTCAACAAGAGTACGCAAGCAGATGGATAATTTAAGAAGTGCAGAACTAGTCCAAAGGATCATAATCTTCCAAATAAAGTAGAAGATAAGGGGATGATAGTATCGAGAGGAAAATTTATAGACCATTACTCGTATATTTACGTACATACAAACTTTTCGTACTCCATTTCCACTGCTTCATTTTTCTGATAAGCAAATCTCATACAAAATTTCATGAGAGTTTCAGACCTGTCTTTAAGTTTGCCCTCCCTTACGTCCATGGACACGGCTAATTGTCTTTTTTTTTCACAGAAACATTTGCCTGTGTGGGAAACTTTTCAGAATCCTCCGGAACACAGGAGGGTCCAACTGCAGCTTAAACACAATGGCTGGCCCCTTCAGCCCTAAGACGAGCACTCCACGATCGGCTTCATTTCTTGTCATTTATTTATTGCTGGCATGTTAACCACTTCAGTGCGTATTATGACGTAATGCTATCTTTATGACGTTGCGTAGTTAATATTGCAAAATATACATTTTAGTGACGTATATATTCGTCATACGCAATGAAGTGGTTAAAGTACCCTGCCCTTAACCGGAACACGGTCACGCCTCCGTATAAGTGAAATATTTTTGAGTGGTACGTTAAACAACAATTCTGCAATTCTACAAAAGTTAAGCAATCCTGTCATTCATTTATTCCAAAGGAATTATTGTGTTAAAACTGACGCCATGACATTGTAATTCGGCCTTATGCCAGATGCAAAAGGACAAAGTTGTTCGATTCAAGTTAAACAACATCTCAGTAACTCAAAGAAAATATAATTCCGCCAGGCGATAACGGAATAAAATGTTTCAGATAATGACTTCTATGTATACAAGAATGGAAGTCGTTGATACAAATATTTAGCTTTAGGTAAAAAAGAACCATATTTTGTGAAGGAACGCTGATTCAAGTTACAAGTACACGGAAGACAATCCGGCAATATGCTGGAATTTCGCGTGGACAATGCTTTCGTAGTTTGTTCAGGAAAAATTTTGGAACAAATAATTGATATTTAAATGAGTACAAATTGTGTCCCTCTTTTAGTTTACATATTTCTTTATTCCTATGACGCAGAATTATCATAGTCTCAGCTTCAACTTGAAAACAAAAACAGTCAGACTTCCTGTATATTATATTTCACAATAACATTCTTTTTCATATGTATTCTGTTGATCTTGAGACCAATTAAACTACAGATAGCAGCACGCCTGCTTCTTACCAAAACTCACTCTTATCTATTTGGAAGGACAGTGAGCGTCAGAGCTCCCTTTACGGCAAATATGACAATTTCCATTCCAATTTCATTATACTTTTGATTACTGAGTACAAGTAGTCTTCTTCTGCCCATATTGTTTTCATTTCATAACTTGTAAGTTATGCGGGGGAAATTACTCATCAATATTTTATTCTGAGATTCAGACTACTCAACAATAAACTACTCACAGCGATGTATTGGTCAATGCTTGAAATAGTCACTACGAAAAAGGCTTTATAAATATCTTTCAAACGGATGAAAATTGACTATGAAGTCAATTTTCCGGGGGAAATGTCTATGGGGAAAATGACTCTACAACTCCGGGTGACGTCTCAGTGAAAAATTCTTGAGTGGAACACCATTTTGATTGGGACTAATGAGACTCCTCGTTTTAGAAACATACACCATAGTAACATTAACAGACGATTGACAAGCTTAAACGACATTAACATAATTATAATATAAAAATACTAAATTAAATATGCCA
>JACSZP010017915.1:0-11480 GCA_016161895.1 Pinna nobilis | reverse complement strand
CCTAACTGAAAAAAGGACCTTGAACTGAGATAAGTATCAGTAAAACACATGGTCAGTGAACACCTGTTTGTCATGAGTAATTTGTGTGATTTATGATCCACATCACTCAATACTGGAAGGAGATATGGGCAAAATAAGATTTTAAGACCTAAATGCAGAATGACCTTGACCTTTGACCTTGAGACAAAGTGGGGCGCAAGCCAGGGTCATACATTTTGTGAGTATGACCTAAATTCATGAAAGGATTAAGGAGATATGGCTCCAGACAGACTGACAGATGGATAAAGAGGCGACTATTTGCTCTCCCGCAATTTTTCTGAGAGCATAAAAGTCCATATTTGTAAACATTCAAAAGTTATGACCAGAATTAAAATTTTGCAGATAAATAGACAGAATGAAAGATAGGCCAAAAACCTTATACATGTATTTTTATGATCAGGCACTAAAATTCAGTAAATCCAACTTACATGGTTTGAAACTGCACGGAGAGAGACTTTTCTCCAAACATGACTTTGACAGTGTCCTTCCTGATCTCTTTGACATAAACATGAACTATGAAGACATTGTCCTGTATCAAGAGAAACGAAAAACGTGTAAGAGACAGGTAACTTATTACTGTTCTTGTACATTAATAATAGGTAACTTTTCTTGCTGTTGTTGCAGTTGTCGATATGTGAAAGACAACTTTTCTGGTTGCTGGGCAGTTGTTGATATGTGAAAGACAACTTTTCTGGTTGCTGGGCAGTTGTCGATATGTGAAAGACAAAATAATCAAATAATCATCTTACCTTCTCAATATAATCATGTTTGACATGATCCAGCAGGTACAAAGGCTCTGAAATGGAAATAAAACAACATTTTAGAGCTGCAAAAATCTTATACAAATAAGGGTTAAAATTGTGCAATCAATGCATCTGCAAGGTTATAATGTGCATGTACTCAGGTTATTCTGGAGAAGGTATTGCTGTTTCCCTAGCTATTCCAATTCATTCATCTTGTATGATAATTTTATCAGCACTTTGTTACTTTGTTTGTTCTACATGAGTTCTACATTATTTCCAACATAATGGAAGTTCCTTTGTAGCAGTACCAAGCTGGTACAGACTCATGTTGATTGTTCATAAGATCTATAAGTCCGCACGAAATGTTTTAGTCCCCCCCCCCCCAAAAAAAAATATATTGAAAGACATACTGCATATTAATACATATTATAGATATATATCCCTAGCCACAACTTTTAAACAAGACTGCCACATCCAGGTCATTGGTGAACAAGCAGGCCTGCTCACAATGTACCAAACATGTAACCATACCACATACATAAAATTAATCCCAACCATTTACATAGAGTGCAGGACCCCATACCACATACACAAAATTAATCCGTACCATTTACACAGAGTACAGAGCCCCATACCACATAAATAAAATTAATCCCAACCATTTACATGGGGTGCAGGGCCCCCTACCATCCACACAAAATTAATCCCAGCCATTTCTACAGAGTTGACAGTACCTTCTTCTTTTTCGGAGTCATTGTGCACTTTAGATTCTTTTCCTTCTCTGCTGTCCTCTCTACTGTTCACATTGATGCATGTTGATGCTGTGCTAGCCATGGGTGTTAAGCTATCAAAGCTTGGCGACGTCAAAGACTCGTCTGACAATGTCATGAAATCCTCTCTCTCGGGGGAAGTCGGTGAGGGGGAGTCAAGGTCGATCCCAGATGTTGATGAACGTGATGGATTTGATACAGTCTGAAAAAAAAAGATCAACAACAAGATATCAATCATTTGAATAAAAACATTGATTAATGTCAACAACATAGAATACATGCAATGCTTAAATTCAGGGGTTGATGATACAAAATTTGTTTAAGTTATAAGTCCATGTACATCAGTCTCTATGATAGTTAAACAAATAAAATGTGTACTCAAAGATGTACATGTAGCAGCTGGTCTGGCCCTGGCTAGATTAATCTTTCAAAACTCTAACTGGGACAGCTGTTTGAAATTTAAACAGGTCTGGGATCCTTAAAACTTAAGAATTTACTTAAGTCTAAAACTTTTTCTAAATTGAAATAAATACTGAATTCTGAGTGGTTGAGAAGCTTAAGTTGAGAAATTTTAGACATAAGTCAATTCTTAAGTTTTATGGTTCCAAGCCCAAATTTCTATTGATGTCATGTAATTGTTCATGTGGCTGGACCACTTCACTTTTTGTTACTGTGTTGCTGGTGTTTGTATTATCTATTAAGTAATAATAAGAGTATTATTAGATTTTATGTAAATTTTTCTCAAAATGCACATTAAATGATATAAAATCACAGCACTACTTCCTTTTTCTATCCCCCTTACTATACTAGTGGAGGAGAGGACTCGGTTAACAATGTAATCGGAGAGAGACCATTGTGACAACTTAGCACCACATTCAGTAGATCTAATACGCTTACTTCTAGTCTCTGCCATACAATTGCTTCTTTCTTCTTTGCTCTGAGGACAAATTTGTGCTTTCTGATGAAAACTTTACAACTTTTCCCATCCACAGCATGGTCAAACTCACAAAACCACTTCTGTCCATCTTCAAATCAAATACAATATCAGATCATTTTCACAGAAAGCTCATTATAAACTATTTCTGAATTCATTTCTGTTGTGTCATTGTCTAAACTCCTACTCAAGAATCTTTCACTGACATGTCCAATTGTCCAGCACCAGGTGATTTTGCGATTTGGACAAGTGATTTTCACTATGTATTAAATATTGATTGCTTGATAATTTTTTGAGTAAATAAATAGGATGCTGTGAACATTCTGTAGAGGGGTAATGAAGTCATAATGTAATTTGTAAAATGGTATTTGGTGGGGAAATTTGGTACAAGTTAAAGAAGAGTTCGGACAAGTTAAAAAAGAGTTTGGACAAGTTAAAAAAGAGTTTGGACAAGTTAAAAAAGAGTTTGACAAGTTAAAGAAGAGTTTGGACAAGTAACTTGTGGTAGCTAGTTGTTTCACTAGATAAGTAAACATTTTGCTTAGTGTTGATCCATGCAGACATTACTCAGTTCTTCTGAACAGTTTCAAATTTTGCCCCATGCTCAACACTTCAGTGCCCCTGAGCAGGGAAGGATGGTAAACATGTCTACTCCGATAATTACAAGGCATCTTGGATTTTACTTTCTCATCTGAAAAACCAACAAACTACAAGGACCTCATGTTCTAAACTGCTCATAAACCTATTTCAGATTATTTTCCTAAAACACATAATTATCCATACCCTTGTGTGTAATTGTATATGACCTTTTATAATTGTCTATAACCTGATGTGTGATTGTCCATAACTTTGTGCATAATTGTAAACACCTTATATAATTGTCTATAACCTGATGTGTGATTGTCCATAACTTTGTGCATAATTGTAAACACCTTATATAATTGTCTATAACCTGATGTGTGATTGTCTATAACCTTGTGCATAATTGTATATGACCTTTTATAATTGTCTATCTGGTGTGTGATTGTCCATAACCTTGTGCATAATTGTAAACACCTTGTATAATTGTCAATAATCTGATGTGCAATTGTCCATAACCTTGTGTGTAATTGTATATGACCTTGTATAATTGTCTATAACCTGATGTGTGATTGTCTATAACCTTGTGCGTAATTGTATATGACCTTGTATAATTGTCTATCTGGTGTGTGATTGTCCATAACCTTGTGCATAATTGTATATGACCTTGTATAATTGTATATCTGGTGTGTGATTGTCCATAACTGTGTGTGTAATTGTAAACACCTTGTATAATTGTCTATCTGGTGTGTGATTGTCCATAACTGTGTGTGTAATTGTAAACACCTGATAGAAGGACATTGGTAAATCAGTCCTTATGTGCATTGTAGAGTTGCCCAAGGACAACAAAAGAGAAGAGTTATAAATAGCTTAAGAAAATCACCTGGAAAATTAACAGTGACATCATCGTTGCTAAATGTGACATCGATCTTATGGGCTTGATCTACTTCAATACCCAGAGCATCCAGATTGAAGATGATGTCAATTTCTGTGTTGGTCTGCTTCCAGTCATAGTCCACACCTGCAACAACAGTGACAGAAGAATCATTTTACAGATGGATCTACTCTACAGATAGTTACAGATCACATGTATAATATGAAGCATTACTGATGATGCCCTAGTTATTACTATTTGTTCTAAAGTACAAGGTAGGATTAATTACCTAAAGAGTACACAAATGGTTAAGTGACATGTACCGGTACCTGTTGTATAAAAGTACTTTTCATAACATTTCAGAAAAGATGAAAACAACTTATTTACTTATATTTACATTGCATTTACATGAAGAGCTAACAAAAGTTATACAGATTTATGGTTTCCAAGGAACATTCTGAAATAATAAAGCGGTGGAAATTGTCTTGGCCCTACTACATGTATTTAATTAATACATGTATAATTACTACAAGTACATGTACTTAATATTCTCTGGATGACCATCACACTGTGAGAGACTTGTTTAGACTAATGCATATGTATGTACCATGTGATATTCCATGCTATTTGTGTAGGACTAACTATCTCAAATAGTGATGGAACATAACTTTAATCTTGAATCTGCTCACTCAAATGATGTTAGCTGCCATACTTACCAAGTCTCCCCCATTAATCTGAAGACTCCCTATATTTCAGTATTATTTGGAGTAAAATTTTGCTAAATTCTAAGGTAAACAGTCATAAAAATCTTAAAATTTCCTTTTTGTTCTTAGTATAATTAAGAGTCTCACTGTGAGATTGAAAAATCTCTCCCATGGAAATGTTTGAAGGTTGGCAAGTCTGAGCTAGGGTTACCATCATCTTAATCAATCTACCATCATTCCATCACCAGAAACAATAGTCTATATAAAACAAATGTAATCAGGTATTATGTGGTAGGCCTACATGAATTAGTCCTGTTGCTATTGTCAACCCAGAAATTTTGGACAGTGCAGGTGCACATGTAGGCCTACTTTACATGCTTTAGTACAGGTACCTGTTCACCAAACGATACATGCACTTCACTGCCTTTTACCAAAATACGACACAATCTTATTCATACGATTTTTTTTCTGTATAACTAGGAAGCAATGTCCAACAATATTTAAGCCCCCAATTGAAAAAAAACATGAATGTCAAACAATTCAATCAATGTCAAATGACATGTTTGAGCGAGCTGGGTCAATGAATGCAAGAATGGGAACTGGGACTATAATTCATGCATCCCCCGATTATGCATATGAACGATCGGGAGATAGTATCATAGGATTTTAAAACGCTGACATGAGTGTTACATTGGAAAAGTCCTGCATTTTGTGGATTGACAAAGTTGTGAATGACATCAAACCTTTTTTGCGCTTCGGCGACACATGCTCGTTTGTTGACATGGCCGTGAATTCTTTGTTATCCATTGTCAGATTTGTGGCCATAGACATTGTGCTACATGTATTACCCTCAGTGCACAGAGCCTCCGCGCGCCGTCGTTTTCTCGATTTATTCTCTATTTTCGTGATTTCTTCAACGAGAAATGTCAAATTCCAGAAGAATTGATCGTATGTAGAATTTTTAACTGTCAACTGCACATGGGAAATGTTAAGCCAATCAAACGCGAGGAGACAATTGCCTGAATGGCATCGACCAATCAGCTACTAATTTACATACGGTATATGGAAAAACCGGTGTCATGGCGGAAGATGGAGGTAAACTTATTTATTGAGAAAAAGATAATCATTTCTGTCGGATTTTTTACTTCGGTTACATAATGATTGATTTTGATATTCAATTCTTTCAAAATATTGATAATTTTGTTATTCTGATAATCCAATATTCTGGCACGAATAGAAGTAAATTCGAAAGTCAAATTGCAAATTCAGCCTAACGCTAAATGAAAGTGTTCTATAAAATCACGTGCAGCATGTTCGTTGTCACGATGAAATACAGAAATTATTTAAAGTAAAACTCGGGAGATAGAAGCCACAATACACCTTAGAGTTTACTGATTCAGAGGCAATGTTCCACTTAATGTGCTTCTGAGCGAGTAAATAGAAATGCAGCAGAATCATTTTTGCACTTGCAAGTCTGACTATTTGAAAGAGAACAAGTCGGGGACTCGGCTACTCTTCGTTTATCCTTGTGAACATACTTTGCACCAAAGGGTTTAACCCTTTCAACACAACAGATCATAATGGACTGGTCCAAGACTGCAGATATGGGCATGTCATTTTGATATTTGGGGTTGAAAGGGTTAAAAAAAAGAGAGCATGTAACAACCATAAAGTTGAGTCCGGAAAGCAAAAGATGACACTCTCAAACTTGCAAACTGCAATTTATATTTATGTTATCAGGAGGTATTGAATCATTTATGATGTAAAATTTTTCGTGTATGGTGAGGAACAACATGTTACATGATTGTTTAATTGTGCTCATAATCAAAATCAAGGTTTTTATTTGGAGCCACAACTTTTGACCTACGGAAGTGACCTTGACTTGCATTTTGATCAACTTTTAAAAAACTATAATCTTATTTTGCCATTACCTCCAGAGAATTTTGTTACATCCTAACAGTTCATCTCACAATAAAAATTCTTAAAGTGTACTAGTACATGTAGAATGCAATCTCAAGCAGCCTTGTGGGTTTCAGGTTAATAATTACTATTTTTCAACTGTGGCTATCTGCAAGTCTACTTTGTATAGGCATACCATAAGCATTACCTTAATGTGTCACAAATAGTATCAAGTAAATTCTGGATCTGATAATTTTCTGTACAATGTACCTGTATATACCGATAGGTGAAATGTAACATTCAGTACCTGATGTTTTTGGTACAGGCTTGGTAATTTCATTTTGGTATACTAATTCAAAATCTTACTGTACTTACAAAAATATGCTTTTGTAAGATACATGTATGTATAGGACAATTTTAATTTTTCTTAACTTTCTCTTTAAATTGTTCTACTTTCTCTATAGCTATGGAATTGGATTCTGAAGAAAACAGCACAATACATACGGGAAATGTGAAAAAGAATATTGCCATTAAATTAAAAACGGCCAATAAAAGTGGACGAGGACCAGGGAGACCCCGAAAAGGTTCAAAGGCAAAAAAAGAAGTAATTGTTCAGGAAAGAGCAGATTCAGGTACGTTACTTTGAATTTTTTTTTTAATATGTCTTTGATTAGATACATCTGCATTTTATAGTCTTTCACCATGATTTGCCTATTGTCCATTAATTTTCATATTTTGTACCCAATGAATATGGAAAAAAGACAAGAGTAGCTAATATAATGGCTATGACTTAAAGAATTTCCAGAAGAAGTACTAGTAGATTCAAGCATGCTTAAGGGAAGCTCATTGAGTGATTTAGATATTTTTGGAGAGTTTACTAGTGTTCTCCCAAGGCCAATATGGCATGGTGGTACCACGACACTATTTTAATTAACCACCACATTATCTGCATTACCCTCACTCTCTTTTCTCTACCACCACCCTATTTCAGGTACATACATGTATCTAGCAATTATTTACCTGGTTAGAGTATTTTACAGGTTAATTTAAGTACAAATATTATTTATGATGCATCTTAATGGGTAAATATGCTATAAACTACTGTGTGGGGCAATTTACATGTATGTCCTCCCCTCCTTAGGTTTAACACTGGTGTGTCCTCGCACTATCCAAAATTTCTGGGAAGAACACTGACTTTACAATTTGGAGTAGTGCTTTGAACAATGCTACTTTGTATGTAGCTTATTTTCACCCCTTTTATTTTCGCCCTAATGCACTTGCTAACAGTCTCGTCTGTTTTAAATTCACACATTCAGTTCATAATTCTATATAATGAATTTACCAATTTGAGTTCGCTCACTAACGGTGATTGCGAAAGGGGGGAAACAAAACGAGGGCGACAATTTTCCTGTGTACAGTATATTTCTGCTTATGTGATGGTTCTTTTAAAGGACTTAAATTGTATGACAGGTGTCATTGTTCTGAAAAAGAAGATCAATCATATTTTAGTACATCTACCAGGGTTCATAACTTTGAAGAAATATAATTTGCACAGTAGAAGGATGCAACCTTGCACGACTGTTAACAGCTGTCTAAGAAGGTGTACAACATGTTTAATTCATGTTTGTGCTTTAGAGTTCTTTGATAAAAATGTTGATACATTATTGTCCAGGTGAGGTCCTAAGAGTGTCCATTTCATTTTATTTCCTTTTTGTTTCCAGTGATATCAGAAGACTTACCTGTACAGCCCGATCTACAGCTTCAACAGACTGAAGAAGAACTCATTGAGGCACCAATATTTAAGCAGCCAGTGGAACCCATGCATCAAAATCAACGTCTGTTATGGAACCACAAAGTCAGTATTTTATTCTTTTGCTGTTGTCTATTTTGCATTAAGTTGTTAAAAAAAAAAGTGTTTTAAAAGAAAAATAATTTTGCTTCGTGAATGAAAGATACAAAGATCCAGTACATGATGGAAATCTGAGCTGAGGCTACAGTGTTTGTCCTAAAAGATCAACTGGGGCCGCATTGTGCTTTAAACCACTGAGTCTCTCACCTCTGGTCACCGCTGGTTTGAGCCCCGTTGGAACCTAAGTTGACTATGTGAGAAAGTTTTTCAGTTTATCTGCAAAAGGCTGGTGGTTACTTTCTGGATACATTAGTAACTAGGTTCTCTCCTCCACCAATAAAAACTGGATGCTACTATATGACTGAAAGATTTTGGAGTATGATGTAAAGCAAAAAAAAAAAAAATGACAAAAGATCGACTAATTTTAAAACTATAACTAAAATGAAGCTTAATTCTAATATTTATTTATATTTTAGACTCTGACGTTCTCGTTACATTTTCAGGTGAATATAAGATATTCTTGTAATATTTGCAGGTTAACCTTATTGGAGAAAAAGTGGTGGATCCCCTTATACATTGTTGTGAAAAATGTTGTCTGCCAATTCTCATCTATGGAAGGATGGTAAATGATTTTCTTTTAAGTCTTGATTTTTTTTTTAAAACATTCTCTGAATTTGTTATCCAAAATTATTTTCATAATTTTTTTTCTGGTATAAATAGCGACTTCAATGATTATTAAAAAGAAAAAAACCCTTGATGTATTTTTCATCATGAACACTGTTTATGTGTATTTTTTTTGTTGTTGTTGTAAATTGCCCAGACATCACCGCTGATCAGATATGTTCATTATCCCCTACAATATATAATGTTGACTTGCCGTCACTTTTATCTTTGAAAAATTTGGTTCACTTTTATGTGCTCTGTTAATATACATAAATGATGATCATCTCTTGTCTACTGTATTATACATGTACACATGTACAGTGGAACCTCGCTATTAAGNNAGGTGGTCTTAAGGCGAGGTTCCACTGTACACTGTTGCTTTCTTATAGATCATTGACACTCACACACAGTGTTTAAATGTTCTTGAATGTGACACTATTCAGTCAACTCCACATGTAATGACATTGAAGGAAGCAAGATATTCATCTTGTTATAGCCCATTTTTGTTATTCAAAATTACATAGTGATGCATGGAAATGCATCTGGAATAGAAATCTTTTTGTAACAATCAATATCTCTTTACATGCAGAATTAATTGTACTTTTAAGTATAAGTAATGGTATAAGACTTAATTTTATATGTACAGTGAAACTTGTATATAAAGACTCCCTAAGGGATAAAAGAAAACCGGTCTTTATAGGCAGGTGGTCTTTATAGGCAGGTGGTCTTTATAGGCAGGTGGTCTTTATAGGCAGGTGGTCTTTATATAGAGGTTGATTTGTACACAAATGGTTCTATTGAGTACAGCAAAAAATGGTCTTTGTGACCAGGTGGTCTTTATATACAGGTGGTCACTAGAGCAGGTTTTACTGTATGTTTTCTCTGTAAATTTTGTATATGTGATAGTGTGCTGAGAGTTGTAGTCATACTTATCATGTGAGAGCTTCCCTGGTTCCATGGTCAGTGTCTTCACCTTCAGTATATAAGGTTGTGGGTCTGAATCCATGAGATGGCTGACTTCCTGTTCTGTAGATGAGATAGAGGTCCCATGTCATACTAGGTATTGGCGTACTAAGGAATCTGCATTGCTCAATGGCCACTGAGTGCTGAGCATAGACCTAAGTTGTAGCTCTCCACTAGTATGCAGTGATGTCTCCATATATGAGAAAGATTTGTGAGTGTGATGATATACCACAATACAAAAACAATCATGTGGTGACCTCATTTTTTGATTGTGTTGTGGACAGATCCTATGACCTCATTCTCATGTACGGTTCAATGAAGTGCTACGGTAGTAAACATGTAGTCCCATATCACTAGGTATTGGCAGTTTATAGATCCATCATTGCACAGAATGAAATCCTTAGTATTGATAAAAATTTGTGAAGCCTGCATTATCTTGATACCACCGCGGTATGATTGAGATTATGTGGGACTGCTGTGGCCTGGTGGTTAGTGTGTTAAATTTCTAATTGAGAGGTCCGGAGTTCCAGCCCAAGTCATATTTGGCTATCATTGTCTTTTGGATAAGACAGTAAAAACCAGGGTCCCATATCACAGTGGGCACATTAAACAACCCTCCCTGCTCTACAGCCAAAAGTGCCAAGCATAGACCAAATTTGTTGCCCTTCACTGGCACATGGTGACATCTTCAGATAAGTGAAAAATTCTGGAGTGGGATGTTAAACAACAATACAATCAACCAACTGATGTGATGTTGAATGAAGCTTTAAAAGATAGAAAAACAACATTTCAATGATTTTACTGGATAGAATTCAAGTGTTAAATATATATCTTGGTATATTTCATTTTGTGATTTATGTGAATAATAAAGTACATGTATTATTTTACAACTTGAATCGAAGTCCCATGTCACTATAGGTATCAGTAAATTACAGAACCCTCCCTGCTTTATGGCCATTAGTGTTGAGTGTAGGCGGCAAAGTTTTTTACCCTTCACCAGCACATGGTGACGTACCCATATAAGTGAAAGATTCTTGAGTGGGACGTTTAAAAACAATTCAACCGACCAACTTAAACCAGACAGCCTCCATGGCTGAGTGATCAGAGTGCTGGACTCTATATTGTAAAGAATTTACTAAGATCTTAGATTATGTCTGGCATTTGCTGATTGAGTGGACATCTCTTGCACAACACAAAACTGTCATATCGTATTGCTGTGAATATAAAATTACAAAGTGACCCAAAAAAAAATAAACAACAACAACAAATACAGTTCATGTTGGCTAATTGTGTAGTTTGTGCTGGTAATGATTGCTGCTCTTGCGCTAAAATATGTACAGTAGTTTGCATGCCCATAAAAACTTACTATACATCATGTACTATGAATCGTCACTTTTAAGCTCACCTGAGGTCCAGGGTTTGATTCTCTGTGAGAGCATGACTGGTTTTTCCTGTTTTAGGTA
>JACSZP010017913.1:7107-28986 GCA_016161895.1 Pinna nobilis | reverse complement strand
AGTGAAATATTCTTGAGTGGGACGTTAAACAACAACGCAACGCAATATAAGTAAGTTACACTGTAAATGTAAGGAGTGATGAATATTTTCTTAGTATTATGATGTTTTTTCACTTGCAGTAGGTTGTCAGAGTTTGATTCCTGTGACTTCAGCCAGGACAAAGAGGCAAACATGTCGCCATGGGAAAAATGGCTGATCAGGAAAACGAAAGAGGAGAGAGTGAGTAGAACACAGAAGAAGACCAAGAAAAAAGAAATAAAGGCCCAGAAAGAAGTAAAACTTCAGGAGAAGAAACAGATGGAGGTCAAAGCAGAAGAGAAGAGGAAAGAATGGCTAGAAAAGAAAAACTACGAAGAACAATTACGCAAAAAACTGGAAAAGCAGAGAATTAAAACTGAGAAAGAAATAAAGGAAGCGCAAAAAACAACAATACAAATGAAAGCTGAACGGAAGTTTCTGGATTGGATAGAAAAGAAAGAGCAGGAAGATCGACAACGGCAGATGGAGGAGAAACAAAAGCAGCGGGAGGTGGAGCTAGCCAAGAAATGTCAAGAAATAAAAGCGCAACAAAAATTTCAAGAGTGGTTACGAAAAGCAAAGAAACGACCTAAATCTGTCCCGAACAGTTTTGGCTATACATCTGGTAAAATGACAGGTAAGTGATCTCTTTGTTACTCAGGTACTTTGGAACTTCTCGGTATTCTGCCCTGAAGATTTAGATAGCAAGGGGTTACACAAGTTAAACATTAAGTGGCCACCCTCAATATTGACTTTTGAATTCCCTTGTCCGACATGTCATCAAAATTCACTAGTGAGTGCTGTGTTTTATTATATACAATCAACTCCGCAAATAACAAGATCACATGAGAGGATGTACTGGTTGTAACGAGAAGATTTCTATTCCCAGTGTACTTTCCATGCAAAGTGACAAAGAAAAATGTCTTATACTTCTGCCCGATCCCACAAGGAGAAAGCAAAAAAAAAGCAGAACACTTAAACACTTTGCTAATTAGTAATAGTACACTTGTATGAATAAAGTATAGCGCACATATAGATGATGAATGCTATCCCATCACACAGAGAGCAAAAAAAGAGATGTAAATACTTAGCTGATCAGTATTACTACTATTAGTACATGAGTACAAACAAAGCACATGCACGTGCTTCATTGATATACGTGCACCAGTACTGATCAGCATATATACCCAGGTGATGAATGCTGGTCAGCGTAAATCACACGTTACAGTAACAAACTGTATGAGATGAGATAATGGGTAGATGAGCACCTGAGATAATGGGTAGATTAGCACCTGAGATGAGCACCTGAGATAATGGGTAGATCAGCACCTGAGATGAGCACCTGAGATAATGGGTAGATCAGCACCAAAGAGTACAAAATGTCCCCTCTACTTGGAATGAAGTCACTTCAGTTGACTTACATGTAGTTATCTATAGCTATAGAAATATAATGACAAAAATAGAAAGCAGGTAGTCTATGTTATGTACATGTATTAAATTTACAATGGCCGAATTCATAGTCATAATTATACATGTAGCCAGGAATCTTCAGTCTATGTGGTATCTATGCTGTTAAACTAACTGTACTATTGCCCTAGCACTGCTCTTTATGTACATGTAAATACCCTGTTTATGCTATCATGGACAACCAAAAGAAAAATTTACATGTATTCCATGACAAGATTATACATCCTGTGTAATATATTACTTAACCTTGATATATCAGCCGATAGCTCGACCCAGGTTCATGTATCGAGAGTTTCTGCTGAATAGGTAAAAACTAAACTCCACTTTAGGACAAAATGATTGTGAAATATAGTGTAAATGATAAGCAAAACATTCTGCATCAAGCTATGAAATAATATCACAAAATTTCTGATTTGAAGTATTGGTGATGTATTCCTTCACATGTTGCAAACACTTCGGACACAAATTAAAACAACAGAACACTTCTTTGTGAAAAATATCATTTTTATTTCCCTGATATTTATCAAAAAATAGAATGTAAAAATAGCAACAGATCTAATCTCAGAATGTAGAAATATTTGTATTTGAGTAGAATAAATAGATGCTAAATGCATTTAAAATGCGTAGATACATATGTAAGTCATCGTGATTCCTGAAATAATTCTTGATAATTTCGCACAATACATGTGATTTCAAGAGTTGTTTCTACCACATGGTAATTGTAACTGACATTCTGTTATTGGCATTATGTATCTTATTCCTGTTTCTATTGCTTGGTATACATTAAGAATTAGTATGAATCTGGACAGTTGTGAGAAATACACATGCTTTATATATATCTGCGCTGACTGTAACTGAAAACCTAAATTTACACTTGTGAAAAATAAAGAGTTGTGTTATCGATTCCTAGGTGTTCCGTTTAAAATATAAACATTACACACTGCAGAAGCTGCGTCGATGATTATGGTCTTAATAGTAAATATAAAACTTATTACTTATGCATCTATTAAATTGCCCTTAAATTGTTGGTAAAGCATTTGAATAACAATGATTTAAACTAAAACAATCTCAGTCTTTCAGGCAGAAAATTAATATGTATATATCAGAATTTGTATGAAATGATGTAAACAGTATTTAATAGTAGTTCTAACAGCATATATTTCTACATGTACACTGTACATTACATTGACATAACATGTATAACAAGCCAATATAGCTACGACATCAAAGAAAAGCGAACAGTAACATCTTCAAATACTTTGCATCTACAAGACAAGAAACACTGAGTACCCTGTGTAAGCAAATTTGCAATATATACAGTAATATCTAATAAAATTGAAAATTGCAGTTTACATTTAGACAAATTTAGTAAAAATTTAGTTATCCAAACACTGACTATCCGAAAAATTGGATTTTCTGGATCCCCATTGTATACCTCCTAAACTTGACTCCAAATTGAAATTGAAATTTCATTAACTAAGTATCTTATTAATGGGAACTATTAATTCTATGACCACCAAAGCATTCAGATGATCAGGGTTCTACTGTACACGCAAAGACAAGGTTACATTCCTGGAATCTATACAATAGATTAAATATTCTTGTCATTAATACAGTGACACCTCGCCTAAAGGCCACCTCACTTAGGAGACCACCTCACTAACCAGACCAGCAAAATACAGTCTGTATATCTTTATTTTAGGCTATTTCAACCTGACTTAGGAGACTACCTCACTAATCAGACCAATTTTAGCCAGTCACTTTGGTGGTCTTAATAGCCAGGTTCCATTGTATATCTATTTCATAATTGCAATTTGTTGTAAAGAGCAGGAATCATGCATGTATACCCTTCTATCATAGCACTTGTCATGGAACCCATTTATGAAATAGGCAACTTATTAAATTGCGTAATGTGTAGTTAATAAAAATTGTATATCAAGTCTAAAACAAAACATGATTTATTTGGGCGTATGCATGAAACATGCAAATTCTAAGCGTTCCAATATAATATTGCGTAGAAATATCATAATTGCTTGATTCATAATGCGTACAAAATATTCTATTAAATGCAGTTTATACCTTGTTTTACATACCGTATTTGTCCTAATAAGGACACTCACTCTAATAAGAGCACCCCAGGATTTTTTTTTCCATGTAGACTTTTATCATATCAAAACCAGTCCACCCACAGGCGATAAACAGAGAATAAACTTTGAATGGCCTTACCGACACACCTGTTTTCCTGTGATCTGACAGTAACACATTTTGCTACATTGTATCACTGCTACATTGTATCACTTCTACATTGTATCATTTCCTCTTAATACATTACCCTGGTGACAAGGACATTCAATCAGCAGTTAGACTTATTGGTCACATTGTTTAGCATAGTATTAGACCCTTTTTTAATGGAATAGAATTTGCATCATCAAAGAAAATGTTTAAAAATAGGGGTGCCCTGTGCTTCAATTACCTGCGCCTGGTGCCCTTATTAGGACAAATATGGTATATACAATTGAACCTTGCTGAAAGGTCACCTCATTTAGACAGCCACCTTACTAATCAGACCAGCTTGTATTTGTATATGATAGTAAGGGTTCACTATTGTGAAATGATGATACTGCAGTATAGTTCAAGATCAAAGTTGCATATAATTATATATATGTATATAAATGAAATATTCCTTGATAGACATACATTACTAATATATGAACATGGCATTGCATTTACATTGTAGTTTGTTTTGAGCCAAGTCAGTATCCATTGAAATATTGAGGACAAATGTATAGTACTTGAGTTGAAATCTCCTAAATCATACAGTAATTTTCATGTACCAATACACATATATATGCTTCTATAAGGACATATTCTTTTCCTCAAATTAAGTAAAATATATATAATACATGTATTTATATAAAATAAATTAGATTTCATATTTGGCTTACCAAAGCTGTCAATCATGACGATACATATTTGGCGAAATAATTATGACATCATCAGAAAAGATAAGAATATATTACAGGCTGTGTGTCTAGGGGAGGGGGTGGGGGATATCAGAATTGTGAAGATTTTTGTCAGTTAAATCCTGCACCACACATTATTGTTTATAGATATCTGTATACTCTTTAATCTGCTGTAGATTGAGTGACTGGTTGTTCTGTTGTCTGACTTGTCTCTTGTTGTTCTGAGGATTGTGACACTTCCTGTTGTTCTGATGATGGGGTCACTTCCTGTTGACCTGTAGACTGAGTTGTTTCCTGTTGCTCGTTGGATTCAGTTGTCTCCCTTTGTTGGGATGTTTGTTCCTCGTTTTGACTTGGCTCCTCTGTGGAGGGTGCTGGGTCCTCTATAGAGGGGGGCTGATCCCTCAGGGTTTCTATTTCTGCTGGATTTTCCTTGTAGTAGGATGGTGTCTTCTGTCTCTGTAAAACAGTTACCACAAATGTTTAGTTGTTGATTCATTTTTGAATCATTTCAGTTCATTACATGTATAAAAGAAAAGAGGAATAACCACCCTATCACTGTAGGCACTTAAAGATTACCCAAAACTCAACGGCTGTATGTGCCAAGCATAGGCCTACATATTAAAGCCCTTATAAGTGAAATATTCTCAAGAGATAGGCTGAACAACATGGAAATCAATCAATCACAACAGATACTTACAATATCTTTACTATTTTCATCCCCTCCTTTGTTCGTCAGTGTGTCAGTAATGTCTGTATTCTCCAGAGCCATTGCGTAGTGTAGCGGAGTCCTGTTTAACTGTAAAATAATAACAGATATGAAGATCTGTGTAAAATATATACACTAGACCAAAACCTCAAGTACATGTATATATTATTGTTAACTAGTCTAGAGGCTAACTTTCATTAGGGCCATCAAGATTTAGTCTCAGTGCTCACCCTATAGTTAGCCAATCAAGACATTGACTAATGTTTCAAAACTGGCAAAAACAAAAAATAATCTTTATTTGCTAATCTGGCCACTGGTTTTTATGTCACAACATATCAAGGATGGAAGATTATTATAAATATATGGCTAACAAAATGTTTTCTAAAACCATAATACATATTTCATATATCAGTAACTGTTCAGTTGGCTAACAAAAACATCAGTTGGCTAAAAAAGGTTTTATTAGCTGATTTTTAAGCTAACAGTTTTCGGAGCCCAGAGTGAGCTCCGAGTCTGTCATCATTCTTTGAAACTTGGACCACATCAGTAATTGGACCAATTTGTGCAACTCACTGCTGGGGGAGGGGTCATTAGGGAGGTTATCTGCTCTTTTCTGGCTCTTATTATGATACCATAAATTTATTGGTTTTTCTTTTTACCATAAAAGGTACAGTGTACATTTGTTCAAGTATCTCTTAGCATGCAGAGGCATCAAGAATTACTTACGTTATCTTTGGCTTTAAGACTCTCTGGATAATTTGTTGCTATGAAATCTACAACTTCAGCTTTTTGCGCTAAGACGGCTAAATGTAAAGGTGTTCTCCCGAGGATGTCCTTAGCCACAGCCAACTCTTTCCTCTCAAATGCAGCTGTCACCTCTTCCAGAGAAACGTCTTTTTGTACCAATCCCAGAATATCCTTAATCTTGACCTGTTATATTTTATAAAAGATCATTATCAATAATTCTAACTACTACTGTACAAATGATCTGATCCAATAAATATGTGCATTTGACTAATTTATCCTCCACCCTTTCAATCCGAAGTATCAAAATTGTATACTTTGTTCTATTGTCTAAGACCATTCTATTATGGTATGTAGTGTTGAAAGGGGTTAAACTTAAAGCTTTTGGTAAGAATAATCATTGTTCTTACCATCCTTTCTAGTTAAAAAAATATTACAGCAGAACTATGATTCATATTGTTAACTTTGTAATGTTTGACAATAAATTAGAAAAAAATCAACTAATAAATTAAAAAAAAAATTGTTTCTCATTTTGCAACCTTGAATTTTGATTACAGAATATTTTGTTACTGAAATACACATAGATACAATTGTACTTACCCTTAAGTCTCTAATACCATCTATAAATTTCTTTATGCTCTCTGACTGACTTTCAGGGCTAAGTTTGTCAATTGCAGGTTGAAGATGGTTGTAGCAGTTCAAGATCAACTGCTCAAGTTGAGCAAACTTTTCTTTTTCTATGAGTCCTTTGACATAATTATCTGTAATATGAAATCAATCTAGTGATTGATGTTCCAATGATTGATTATAATAGATAATTGATTTTTTATTCTTTAAGCGAGAGACAATCAAATACATTTGTATCATATGGGCCACCATGGCCTAGTGACTTGCGTGTTTGCTCTCTGATCATGAGGTCATGAGCTCGAATCCAAGCCACACTGGTTGGCTGTCCCCGTCTTTCAGATGAGATAGTAAAAAGCGAGGTCCCGTGTCACAGTAGGTACTAGCACATTAAAGAACTCCCCCTGCCTTAAGTGCTGAGCATAGGCAAAATTTGTCCCTCTTCACCAGCTCACAGTGACATTTCCATATAAGTGAAAGATTCTTGAGTGGAACATTAAACAACAATAAACTGCAACCACATTATCATTGATCAACATGTACTTAAGAGCTATGTTTCAATAATTCAGTTTGATTTCCCTCTCAAGAATATTTGACATAAGTCTATTGTATTATTAGAATAAAAGCAAATAAGGTCTAAGACCACATAAAGCATTGCATAGAACAGCAGCAAAAATTAACCGTATGCTTTTGAACACACTGAAAGTAAGTAAGTAAATTTACCTATTGCTTCCACATTTTCCTTTATATTCTTCTCTGAGGCGATATCTCTGGGTGTTCTATTTTTAGCATCTCTGTCTGCAAGGTCGTATCCAAGGTTGAGCAGGGCTACTAGATCTGCCCCTGTAGATGAAAAATTATATGCGAAAATTTATTTAAAAAATAAAATTTAAATATTTGCTTTGGTTTGGTTTTATTTTCCTACTCTTGAGTTGATTTGTCAGTTCAGTTTGTTGATCATTACTGTTTACAAACTTTATATCCAAAATATGGACTTTACTAACATATACAAACTTTCCAGAGATAGATCTATGTAAATTTAAGTTGAATGAGCAAAATTGAAAGGTTATTATATTCACAAAATTTATTCCAAAGATTTTATTCAGGCCCTTTGAATTTTTTGAAGACCATTATGTAAAATTCACCATAAACTCTAACTTTGTGTAAATTACAACCTGTATGATTATTATAATTTTTTCTTTTGTTTGGCCCTACCTTCCTGAGCAGCTAGTTTATGTAATTCTGTCTGTCCGTCCTTGTCCTTACTTGAGGGATCCTCCTCCCCCTCCTCTGTGACTGTATCCAGACTGGGGGGTTGTGCCAGGGCATCAGACTCTCTGGCTCTGTACAGTGATAAGATGATGTTTCTTCAGTAATCATTTATACATGTATATACATTGTATGTCAGATGTTCAGTATTGTGTACTAGAAGACACCTATAGACTCAGTCTAAAGAAACAAGAGGCAGACCCAAGCACCAATTTCTCATAAGTCCTCTTTTTGAAACTTTATATCTAAATTGTTTATTATGAATGACCTACATGTATAATAGAATATAATGTCATTCCACCAGCTTAAAAGCTGCAGTGGTAAATTAATCCAAATTTGTCATTTTGATTTCAACCCTCTTGTACCTGGTATTAAAAAGCAGTGGACGATTTCAAAACTTAACAAATTCAAAACACTTAATTCATTGAATAGAATTATGACGATACTTGGTGAATTTAAATTGGAGTGAAACTGGTTGCGAGTACATAAGGGTGAAAATTATTGGGGCGAAAATAACCCTGTATACAGTGTGTTCATAGTAACATTTATTGCTTCAGATAGTGTCTGCAGTTGCTTCCCTTTAACATTGCATCAAGGAATTAGAATAGACAAGACAAGAGATACCTGTACATGTACGTGTTTAGTGTATCAACATACAGGAATATGTAGATTAAGATTATAAGATAAGCTCTTACTTTCTCTGTAGTTCCTCTTGCTCTTTCTTTCTTCTCTCCTCTTCTTCTTTCTCTCTTTCCTGTCGTTCTTTCTCCTGGATTTCTTTCTGTTCTTCTTTCATCTTCTCTTTTATTTGTTTTTGCCTTAGTTTGGCCTCTTCTTCCTCTTCTATCTCTGCTTGGAGCATTTTTTGCTGTGAATCAAAATTTGAACACTCAGCAATTAAGATACAGTAAAACCTGTCTTGACAGCTGACCCCAGACATGCCAATCATCATTCTGGTGAGACTCAATTTAAACCAAACAAGAGAGAACAAACACTGTATACAAAGACATTGTTCTGCTATAATGTGCTTCTGTTTACAATAGCATGTGAAATTTGATTGTACAAACTTGAACTTTGACACAAGCTGAATTTTCATTGATTATTATCTAAAATCATTTCCAAAATCGGAGTGCAGTGCAGTGTTACATTTTAGTTTAAATGTTTTTACCCTCTCAATGAAGTCCTTGTTTTCTTGGAACTTGTGCAGCCACTGTCCCAGGTATTCAATTGGATCCCATGGTCGCCTCTCTGCAATTTCTGCCAGGGCCAGAGTAAGTGCTGTACCCAGGTGTTCTGCAACATATTTGCCGTCTACAGTTGTTGGAGGTGGCACCCGCTTGGTGTGAACTTCAGATGATATGTACATTGGTGGCATTTTCTCTGTTGTTTGTTTTGGCTGTGGAATCGGAGCCTCCATTATTTCGTCTATCTTTTGTCTTAGTTCCGGAATTGGTATGCCAAGCAGTAGAGCATCAGCGTAATAATCTTTGGGAGTTTTCCCAGTCTGAAAGATTATAAAATCATTGTACATGTATACATTATGTAAAAGTTCCAACATATTACTCGTAGCTTCAATCTTTTTTTCATACATGTGTACTAAGTACCAAGACATTTTAACAGAGCTAAAATTTTCAAACAGAATTTTTTTTTTACGCTACTTCCCTATACTACATATTTACATATACAGTTTGTATTTCAGATATTAGGAATGAACTTTAATAGATCCATATACAATGTATTTCAATTGCAAACTATATGATTTACAGATATTCCTTTTATCTTCAAATAAGCAGTTACAAAAAATTACTATATGTACCTACACTCAACAGTTTTCAAATAAAGACCAATTTTATCAGTTAATTTACACCAATTTTAATGAATGATATAAATAACAATGATGCAATAGATGTCAATTTCATCTGGTCTTTTTTCAGTCTAGAATGATTTTTAATCAACTATATTAAGCATGTATACTGCCCCAAACCCAACATATAGCCATGAAAATTATGTGTTAGGTGACGATGTGATAAATTAAGATAGCCAGTGGTGTTGTCCCTCTATCTGTTTCTCTGTCATTTTAAATGATATTAGTGTATCTATGTGTGATAGAACTATATATAGAATCTTACCAGATCTGTGACCTCTTCATTTGCTCCCGCGTCACACAGGATCTGGTAGATGTGGCCGGCGTCTGGTATGGCCGCAGCATAATGTAAAACCGTTCTCCCCATCTGCCAAGTAAACAGCGATATATTAACTTCTAACGTGATATTGATGTATGAATCCTGGTGTTTGTATGCAAAAATGAAAATTAAAAAACTCACATTATAGTCTCAGCTATTAAATCTATGCACTTTGAACTTTAATTCAATGCTTCATATCATTCATAAATTCTTTGTATAGGATACACTCTGTATATAACTGTGCAGTTTGAATTTAAAAGCATAGTCAAGAAAACATAATTCTGTTCTAAGTTCATATACGTACATTATCTTTATGTTCAAGTGCGAATTTGAATTCATCTGCCAGCCATTCCACCACCTCTGTATTGCCAAAAATGACGGCCTTGTGGAAGGGAGGTAATCCTGTCCTGTCCGCTGCTAAAATGAATTTTTTGCGGTCCAAGATGTTTTGTACATCACGAAGGTTTTCTTGCTGTATTGCCTGGTGTAGAGCCTTGACTTTTTCCTAAGAAATATTGAATTAATATCATAAAGCAAATTAATGATCGCTGTCTGTTTTATATACATATTGTAAATGTACTTGTTGTATTGTTGTTTAACATTCTAATTAAGAATCGTTCACTTATATGTAGACGTCACCGTATGCCAGTAAAGGGCCACATATTTTGCCAATGCTCAGCGCTTATGGCCATAGAGCAGGGATGGTTCATTAATATGTCAACACTTACTGTGACACAGGACCTCAATTTTTACTGCCTCTTCTGAAAGACAGGGACAGCCAACTGCAGAATGGCTCAGATTTGAACCTATGACCTCTTGATTATGTACTAATGTAGACTTGGGTTTCATCACCAATGGAAATACCAGTCCCGCACAAACTTTATCCTGTATTATGTGATACATGAAATAAGTCCATTGCTTTAGTTTTTTAGTTCATTTTTTGCAGTTCAGCTAATCTGAAATATTAAGATTACATTAACTGGTTCTTTTTTCAAAGTCCATTATACAGGACATTATCATGTTTCTATGGTGAAGATTTTTTTCTTTAGTATGATCTTATTTTGCAGTTAATTGATTGACTGGCTTACCTGAAAATCTGGCAGTTTCGAGATGAAATCGTGAAGGTCGTTTGAGACATTTTTAGCTTGTCCAGTAGTGACTGGCCAGAATGTCCATCCAGACAGAACAAGTTTCTCTAGCTGGTCAATTTTCCCTTGTAAAATCTGTCCTTTGATGAAATTTGTAAACTCTGTTTCAACTTCAAGCGGCAAGTCCTCAGAGAAAATGAGGTCTGCTAGATTATTTCCAGTTAAGTCTCTGGTACTAAAGTCAACTTTATCCATGAGAAATTTGAGAACGCCTAGTGAAGCTTTACATCTGACAGCAGCATGGAGTAGTGTGTGTCCCTCGGGGTCCCTGGCGTTGATGTCCTCCCCGAGGCTAGCTAGCCTCTGAAGCTCATCCAGCCTATTGCCCTCAATGGCCCCCACAAGATTTTGGCTTACTGTAGACATAGTTCCTGGAAGACAAAGATGAGTTACTGTTAACTGGGAGAAGCAACGAGGAACAATTTCTGTCTTTTGATACAGTGAAACTGATTAACTAATTAAGACCACCTCAACTAATAAAGACAAACTCGGTAACTTGATAATATTGGTTTGAATGTCAAGGTGGTTTCTTACAATACACATCATCCTAACAAGAAAGTGAGATCAAGTACCTCGGAAAATGATTCATTCCCCCCTACAGACACATTTGGCTTTGCCTAAATCATTGATTTAATGAAGAGTCTATTATTTTTCAGGGGTGAATGAGTTAACAAAAACTGACTTGTAATTTTTGAATCACAAAGGAAACAATATATAGATTAAAGTCTAATTTTTGTGTCGACATGATTTTATCCACATTTTTTGCATAGAATTTTACAGATTTTTACCTAAAGACTGTGTCACCTTCGGAATAGCAAAGCACTTTAAGCATTTTACTAGACATTGCTCATTAAAACTGAAACCTAATTAATATGATCAAATTGTTTCAGTCATTTTGTTAGTCTGAATAGGAGTGAAGCCCTGTAATATATTTTTTTTTCATTCTGAAATTTTAAAGATTCTTTTCCAGCAGAAAATGATTTGTGATGAATAAATAACTGATAATTATCTATATGATGATTGATTTGCAAAGTTTGAAAAAAATTACAACATGGAAACCAAAGTCCTTTGGTGAGCTTAAACATTATAATGTGTAATGATAATTCTGAGATGAATTTGGAAACTTCTCGATCCACCCCTGTAGATCAGTAGAAAATTTGAATCTTAGAAATAATTTTATCAAATCTAAAAACCTATTTTTTCTTAGTTTTAAGAAAATACTCTTGAGAGACATAAATCACCATGACACAGTGACTTGTATAAATGACACTTTCACATAGCCATTCAGACATAAACAACATATTGATCGACTTAGAACAAATAATTTGGCATGAATAAACAAGCATGAATATTCATCAACCATAAGTCATTTTACAGTTAATATTAATCTGTAAAAGAGTATTAAATACCTATTGTATGTGCCGGCTTTAAACAAAGGGCTCGCTGTTCACAAAATCCTGGCCAAATCTCATCTACAGGAGCTGATCAAGCATGTCTGTTGAATTTGCCGCAACAGACCGTTGCTATGAACTGTGTTTACCTTAGTGACCATTCAGGCATGTCAAGGCTCGGAGAAAGACAAACACAAATGGTATATAATTGATAGTTGGTAGTGCATGCTTTTAAAAGGACAAGTAATCCTTACATGTATATATTTAAGGTTCACTGAAGGAAAAAGTTGATTTTAAACTGAAGTAGAATAAAATAAGTGGGATATATTCGTATGAAAACAAGATCTAGTGTCTGGCATACAATTATTGATTAAATTTTACCTGTGCATTCTTACCTGTAGAAAGTCTAAGCATAGATGGGGCCATTTAAAGGGGTTAAATTCTTGTTTTATTTTTCAATACATACATGTCGATTTTAAGAGAGATAGCACTCCGCTGCTTCTTACTTTGCTTGAGATCTCAGTATACATGTGATTACATGCATTTGTATACAGAAAAACCAAAGTGACCTTCTTAGGAAACAAGAAAACTGGTCCTTATTGGAAGGTTGCTTTTTTATAGAAATTGATTTATACACAAATGGTACAATTGGAGATATCAAAATCAGCCTTTGTGACCAGGTGGTCTATATATATATATATATAAAAGTTTTTCTTATAGATCTTATTATTCTTAGGCCATCATGGTGAAAATTGGCACGAGTATTCATATTTGTATAACAGCATGTGAAAATAGGCTGCAAAATCAATTATTGTAAAACTAAGGCTTCAATAGAATAAACCTTAAACCATTTCTGTAGTTTAAAAAGCAAGTTATCAGTATATTTGTGCAATAATTTCCCTGATACGTAATCATTTTTTTTTTACTGCAGACTTAAATCCATTTTGTAAACAGGGTTTTCTCAATAACTGGGTTAAACTATTAATAAAGTCATTTAGATGGGGAATGAAAATCATTTGAAATCAATAGGTTTTCAATATACAGCAGAGTTGGTCTATAAAACGAATTGGCTTAAAGTGAATTCAGAGCTATAACGAAAACAAGTAAAATCTCTGAAAAGAATTACTATTTATCTATACATGTATATGTAATATATTCTGATGCTTAAAACAAAGGATGCCTATAACAAAGTCAAAAGTGAATCCCCTTTGACTTCATTATAGACCAACTCCATTGTATCAGGAATCAGTATAAGTGGGTACCACTATACTTGTATAAGCTACAATGTATTAGCCTTACCTTTTTCTCTAAATCTTTTTATTTCGTTCGTATAGTTACCAGTGTTTTGTGGGTACATTAGATAGATTTATCACTTTTGAATTATAAACAGACTATTGGTGTAAATTTTTAAAATGTGCTGTACATGTAGAACCCATGTTTAATTTGGGTGATTTTTCCTGTCCTGCGAATGGGACATTGAAAGTTGCAGTCACATATACTCTGTTTTGCTATAACTGTACAAGGATGGAGCACATAATTATTTTGAAATACGACTTGAATAATTGTCGTTTGAAAAAACAGAGTATACATGTATGACAGTACCAACATAAATGTCAACATGATCTCACTGCATGCTCAGTGGTCTGAATTACCAAGCATGATAACCAAAATAATATCTAGTATTTACTAGAATTTCATTTGTATTTATACCATACTGTAATTAGGATTGTTGTAAATAACTCCATGATCTTTCACTGACATGAAGAATAATCATGACCTATGAATATATCACGGGAATGACCAAAAACAGAGATCTTCTACTGGTATTGGTCTCCAACTAATTTTACCTGTGACCTTGACCTTTTTGTTGTTTGCCCTAATTTTGTATCACTTCAAAATTTGTAGTATTTTTATAATGGAGTCCGAATTCTTTTTTTTCGTATTTCACATTTTTCCTTACATGTACATGTATGTTCAATTACTCTACTGGGTTTTTATAGTTTGACCTTGTGACCTTGACCTTGATAATACATGAAATACCGGTAGATGCTGCCTCTGTTTAAGTCCCAGAGGCAGTGGTTTACAGGATTGTCTTTATCTTTTGCTAGTCCATCATTCTTTGTTTCTATGGTTATTTCTATACTTTCAGGCTACCATGACACCAGTGCCTACCCTGTGCCGAGTTTTTACAACCCAATACCTTGGCATCACAACCCTATTCCAAAGACCAAATCGGAAAAGACAAAAACAAAGTCCAAATCCAGGAAGTACATTTGGAATCCAGACAAGTATTTCTGAGTTTTGTATGATGAACGCATTACTGTGATATAAATGTGTAGACATAATTCAAGGGAGACAACCTACTTTGGAATTGAACTGACCTATTGAAGTAGAAATCAAAGATTTTTAGATAGAAGTCATTTGGGTAGCTTTCTGTGACATTTACAAAGTCATGTTACAAATGCAAATGAGCTTTCGTGTTTTGTTTCATTCAGCATGTATGACAGAGGTTAGATGTGCATAAGCATTTTGTGATGTTAGATTTACAGGTTAGACACCACTAGTTAAGGGGAAATTTGATTGGCCGAAAAAGTGTAAGTAAATTGAATTTTTTTTTTATATGAGTTAACATCTGATTGGCTTATAATGTTATTTTTTTCAAATGAATATTATAAAATGGTCAGTGAAGTACTGGAAAAAATGTGGAATGATAAGATTGTTATAAACTGAAAATTTTGGGCCTTTGGAGTTAAATATTTCTATGAACCTTTTTGTAGCCAAAAACTTGAACTTTTTTTTTTAAATTCAGAATGCTAAATCAAGGATTTAGTTTATTCTAGGAGTTTGGAAGGGAAATACTACTAATTGATATCCAGTGTATAATTGATATGCATTGAAAAAGAAGAATAAATCAAATATTAAATTTGTCATCAATGGGGAAACTAATTTATGGTGTGTAACTTGTAGAATATTTGTTGGCGCAATGTATATATGCCAGAGGCATCAAAATATATATTTAGTACAGATGTAGAGTTAGATATCTTCAAGAAGAATGGAGTTTTGAACAGATTCAAACAATAAAATCTCAACGTTATAATGTGAATGTGTCTCAAATGGTAATTATGTGTTGCTAGTGTCCGTGTATGATATTGCGGACATGTCTTTAGTCAAAGTTATTTCCTGCCATAGTCTGTTGTAATGTTAGCATAAGAGCATGCCTCAAATGGTAGTCCTGTATTTCCTTAGAGAAGCATGTTTATTTTGTGAACATGCCTAAAATAGTACATGTAGTTTTGTGTTACCTTGACATGCCCTTTAGGTATATCATTACCTGACTCTATGTAGTTCACATTAAGATGAAGATAAAGAAACTTTATTTATTTTTCATTATAGTACCACATGATAGCGTACACGATCATTATGTGCACATGGTCTCCCTGTTTCATGCCACAACTCAAACATTGTCTGAGAATGGTTCTGAACAGGATTCTTGGAGTTCTTTAAATAGAGACTAGGGTGATGTCAGAAATCATTTGCTTCTTTCAAACAAGTTTGACAGTCAAAACATTGAACCTCAATGGCAGGGAAGATATAGGAAAATATAGCTATCGTGGGTCAATGATTTGACTGTTCTCCCAGTACCTATGAAGTATTGAATTACAATAGAACCACTCACATTGAATCCCCATATACACAGTATTAAATTTTTTTCTTAATTTGAAAGGATCTTGATTTCTTGGCCTTATTACTTTATTACTATTTTAATCCAGTTATTTTGAAAACCCTATTTATTTGAACGAAAAAATTTATTCCCTTTGGGTTTCGATATATTCGAGTTGGAATGTACCCTGAACATGTATCTAATGGTGGTTTTGTCTTGGCTAGAGCGATCTAATGTGATGATGTGAGCATGTGTCATTAGATAGCTGTGCGTCTCTGTAGATGTAAATATTTATTTGTTTCTTTATTTATTGAATGATTGATGATATTGTTGCAACATTAACTGACTTGTTAAGCCCCTGGTTTTATGTAGAATTAGTTTCCTTCTGCCAGCCCATTTATATTTATTATTCAATAAAAGTTGGTCTTCAATGAAATTCAAGATTTTTATGAAATGAGGTAAATTGTATGGTAGATGCTATGTAGTAAATCAGCTAGTACTAACATCTGTAGAACATGATGATGTGAAATCAATGTATAGTAGAAATAGAGAATCCATGATACTGTAAATTGGGTTATTTTGGTGTCGCCAAAATTTGGTCACTTTGGTCTCAAAATGATAGGTTATATTTTGACCAGTTAAATTTTGGCCATTTATGTTAATACCATGTTTAAATTTGCTCTACCATCAAATTGCTGTAATTTGAAATCAGTAGGCCCTACTCTATAACCATAAAAACATGTGACCAGTAAGAGAGTTGTCCAGGGTATTAAAGATTTTTGTTAAATGAGTGAACTTGTTAGGAAAGTTTAATTAGATTTTATTATGTATAATCAATTAAGCATAGCTGTAGACCTATACTCTACACAATTCTTTTCTTAGAGAAGTGTACTCATGGCATGAATAGAAAATAACACCTAGCACTAAACACAAATTTACCTGCACGTCAGGGTAATATAGATTTAAAAAAAATATATATTTATATGTAAACTTTAGAATGTTTCAGGGTTACTTGTAATGTTTGAAATGGATCTGGAATTGTTGAATGTGTACATATTTTGGACAGTTTAATTTTGGTCACTTTGCTAGGGTGGCAAAATTGGCCAAAATTAAAAAATGGCCAACATATCCCAATTTATGGTATATGTAGATCTAAAATCAAACCTTACATGTATGTACACTTTTTCAAAGGAACTTTTACTACAGAAATACTTGTCACAAGTGTTTGCCAGTTTATTAAGAGTTAATGCTTTGTTTTACATGCTTCGGTGATCGTGTGTACTTTGCTGAATATCAGAGGTAGATTTCTCAGTTCATTTAACATTTTTCCATTCATTAAGCTTAAACATCATTTAAAAGTTTCACAACATTTTTTTTTCTCTTTATGGTAAATAAAGGTAAATATCTTGTGATCTTGAAGTTTTCCTTTTACTCATGATTGGATGAATATGATTGATTGATTAGTTGTACATTTGTTTAACATCCCACTCAAGAATATTTCCCTAATATGGAGATATGTGCCAGTGAAGGCCGAAAAATTTTGCCTATGCTGGGCACTTATGGCACTAAAACAGGGAGAAATCTTTAATATACCAACACCTACTGTGACATGGGAGGACTTCAGTTTTATAACTGTCTCATCTGATAGACAGGGACAGCTAACCAAAGCATGACTTAGATTTGAACCCATGACCTCACAATTAGAAGGCAAACACGCTATCCATTAGGCTACAGCAGTCCCAGATGAACATGAAAAAAAGTTGAAGAAACTTTGTAGCATAACTTGCTGTTTGTGAATCATTAAAGGATGGGGTAAGGTGCAGATCACTCAAAATGTATTCTTTCCTGTGTTCAGAGGGACAAATTCTAACCTACCAGCACAATGTGTTTAATACCTCAGCAGACGATTTTGTGCAGAAGGTTTGCTACAGCTGTGTTATCTACTAAGATTTTCTACAAAGAAACAAACCTCACACATAAAATTACCATCATTAATCATTTATTGCAAAATATCAACATCACATGCAGTGTAGCATGCACAAACTTAACAACCTTTTCTTATCATATACTGACAACTCAATCAAAGTCAGCAAAAATACTAACTTCCCATTGTCAAATTATTCTTAGATTTCTGTTGAAAATGTATTCCTTTGAACAATATTCCATGTCTCACTCTGAATACAGTATAACAAGCATTTGACCATCAGGTGATACAGTGTACAAGTCCTGGGTCATCATACTGTTAAGTTCTCAGTTTGGAACCAGCAAAATGTCTACATGTACCTATTTTGCATATTTTGAAGACACAAGACACATTCTTGGAGTTTGTTTCCAATTCATCCAAAGTTTAACTGGAAAGGAACCATACAAATGACAAAGTCCTAAGATCCAATCTGATGCTTTTGTTGGATGTAGAGACTAATAGACCAATATCATGAGAATTTGGAGAATCTCAGTCAAGTGCCTGACTCACTAAAATGAGAACATCAAGTTTAGAAATATGACCTGTGATGATTCCATATTTCGACAAGAATGTCATATGCAGTGTAGCCAACAATTTGATGCCAAAAATAAACAACAATTGACATTTTCACAAAAAAAGTTGCACACTCTTGTTAATTAACCGGTACACTGTTGCAATTTTCTCAAGTGGCTTCCATTGTAAATATTTGGTCCTGTACAATGGCTACTTTAGCCAGGAGATTCCAGCTCCCTTAATGACTTCATCTGGACACTACAGGTAATTCAATTCACCACAATACTCTTTATATTAACCAGTTGTCAACTCATCATTTGACTTCTAGCTCCACTTTAATGTTCATAGCCGCCAGTTCAGCCACTAAGTATCGGAAAACATAAGGAACAGTTATAATGTCAACAGTGTCGCTTTGTTTGCACACGGTACATGTCCATTTTCGTCTTGACTCCACAGAAAATGCTGCAGTTGATGGCGGTGGTCTCTCCAACACCGGGGACAGCAGACTACCACATTTGGTACACACATGGGCCTGGAATAAAAACATCAAAATGTAGTTCTAAATACATGAAAGTACATGTGCAGTCAAGCTTGGTTAAAAGGGCACGTCAGTGTACAGGGCACCTGTCTATAATGGCCACCTTTGAGACGTTACCTTTGTTAAGAAATCTGAATAATTGATCCTCATAATTGAGGTCATCTGTCCATAACCCTTTCAACACCACAGACCGAAATAGACCAGTCTAAGACAATAGAAAAGACCATACCATTCTCATACTTGGGGTTGAAAGGGTTAAAGACCAATTTTGTCTGTTCCAAGAGTAGCCTAGTGAGACAAATTTGATTGTAGTTTTAAAAATCAAATTATTTAGCATATGCTTCTTATCCCCAACAATGGTACACTAGCTGCAAGGTGCTCCATACAGAAAGCTCAAGGTTCAAATCCATGTAGCTAATAGAAAATTAAGTGGATACCACAGACAGCAACTGTTTCTTTGACAAATAGTCAACATTCGAAGCAAGAATTGCAGGTCTTTCATTTGTACAATATATGAAGCTACAGGTCCTTCATATAAGATCTTATTAACAGACTCCATGTTACTGGTGTTGGCATGATAATGAAACCCTCATACACACACACAAACATAATCCAATGCCTCTGAGTGCCAGGATGAGGCCAGAATATGCAGCCTTTCTAGTATGACATGAGGACTGGTCAAGTCTCCATATGAGAGAGATTCTTGAGAGAGGCATTAAACAACAATACAACAACACAATCTTAAACAACAAGATGTGTTAGTAAAACTCTGATGCCCCAATGTGGAAAATTTGGTGAGGCAAGGTAAATTATAATCTACATGCAAAATATAAAATACATACTAGAGATCATAAAGTTTAATTCACCGTAGATATGAAAGCATATACAGGCTATAGTTATATGCCTGTAAATATTAAATCTGGTACTAGTACATAAAATATATATCATGTCATTTTTTTTTTTAGCATATAAGTAGATGATCTGAACATGGTTGCAGCTAAGTCGGAGTTACTTGAATTTTTGGAAACTTGAGCATTGCTCAAAGATTGTCAAGTTTTGTGTAAAACAAACAAACAACTAGGTCACAGGTATGCAGATATTTTACAGACAAGTAACAGACTAGCTATTCATAAAACATTTCACTGCATCAGATCACTTACTATAGAAGAATCGGAGCAGTTGAGGAGTCTGTCTTGAAGAAGGAACGCTGTACCATGGGCGATAAGTGCATCTCTCTCCATCTCACCAAACCTTATCCCCCCTCCTCGCTTCCTCCCCTTCACTGGCTGATGAGTCAGTTGATCTATTGGACCAGTAGTTCTCACCTGTTGCAAAAATACAATTTCAATGTACAGTCAAACCTATATCAAGCAGCTACTTGGACGACCAAAGCAATTAGCTGTATAAAAAAGGTGGCTCTGTAATTGAGGTTCTGTATAACCAAGTGTCATAGAAAATACAAATGTATGGCTAGGTATTGTGTAAAGCTAACCTGGAATTTGTCTGACACCATGTGCCTAAGTCGCTGGTAGTACACGACTCCAATGAATATGTCTGCCTCCATCTCTCTGCCACTGGTGCCACTGTATAATCTCTCTGTGCCGTAATAGTTATAACCCGCTGAAATGTCATGTATAATGCATGTACAATTCAAGTTACAATTAACAAATTATTAAGACAAAATAGAACAGTGATTAAATTGATTGGAGAAAAAATGCAACATGGATAAAGAAGCGTTTTTTTTTTTAAATCAAATTTTTTTCACTCAAGGGTTCAGTAAAAAATGTCCATCTTGTCATTCCACTGTAGAGCTGATTCAAGTCAGTATACAACATATTATACAAAGTTGGTACTGAAGTTATAATTTGAAAACAAAAGCTTTGAAGTGCTTTTAGATGATATAAGAAATTCAAGATTGATCAATGGACAAAACAAGAATTAGTTTTTATCCTGGGAATCAGAAATAAAAACACACAAAGAGCATGAGGAGAGAGAAAAAAAAACTAGAAAGAAAAAAGAAAGGACAACAATTCCGTAAAGGTAAGCTGTGAAAGATAGGAAATTCTAAAGTAGCTCCTAGCATCAAAACCAGTTATAACTTGTGGTTTAATAAATAGAGCTTTACCTTGAGACAGCCTCACATCATTGACCATCAAAATACAGGTAGTTTTTGTTATTCTAGAATACCCAGAATGCAGAAAAGTTAACCTTACTGTTAAGATCAATTTGAGTTTGAGATAGCTTATGGTCTGAACTCACTGATGACAGGCCTGAGTTCAGAACCATAAAACTTCAGAATATCCTTAAACTTCAGAATATCCTTAAGTTTGAGAATTTTCTCAATTCCATTTTTCACCTAATCAATATTCAGCTTTAGCAACATTTCAGTAATTCCCCGATTTAAAATACTTCTCGAATTTTATGATACCAGCCCCTTGTTGCTGCTAAACACATTTGTATTCTCAAAAGCCGTTGATCTTTTATGGAAAATGCATGGTTAGCAATTTATAGGTACGGTTATCATAAGTCATTGCCAACTCAGAAGAAAAACAGGTTAATCTCACCTTTCACAAGCATCTGACCAAAGTAATCAATAGCAGGCTGTTCCTCTGAGAACGTGAACGGAGTGGCATCATGGCAAAGTCCATGTAGTGCTCCAGATTTACCTGCCATACTTTCTATCATCAT